>NLAK01000101.1:0-50902 GCA_002370295.1 Metschnikowia bowlesiae | reverse complement strand
TTTGCTGACGCTTTGCTGACGCTTTGCTGACGCTTTGCTGACGCTTTGCTGACGCTTTGCTGACGCTTTGCTGACGCTTTGCTGACGCTCTCTGCCTCCACCATCTCCGCTGTGGGAAGCTTATTGGTCATAACCGCCGTGTCAATCCACCTCCAATATTTGGACCATCTCAGCAATTGGACCATCTCAGCAATTGCCCCGTCTCACTGGGGAGTAGGAGGCTCTGCCTTTGCGGCTGAAAAGGGACGCGCGGTTCGGGATCAACAAGTGGATTTTCCACGTGGGACGAATCATGGAAAAAAGACTACACTGCCCGCCCGTGGGGCCGCGTTCACGGTCACTGTCCACCCACTGCTCTCTGCCTCTGACCAGTCCTGACCACCCCCAGACGTGCCGCCTGCATATAGCCGCGAATGGCCCCTCCACCCATTTCTCCAAGCGGTGCCCAGCCCACAATCCACGGATCATCACCTCCACCTTTGCGGCTTGGCTTCACCACACCCCGTGCTGATATTTCCTTTGCCATTGCTGCCCCGTGGCCGCCTACTGCCTTATTCACCCTACTCCCGCCCGCCCCGCGAGCTCCGCTTTCCCTCGCTGTCCACCAAGGCTTCTCGCCGCCCGCCTTCTCTTCCATTGCGTTTGCCACAGGCGCCTTGAAATCTGTTCCATTCTATGAGCTGCATCCATTCTGGTTGCTGACTGCCCCCAGAGAATCTTGCCATTGCACCCTTGACTTCCTCGACTTGGAAGTTTTAGAGTTCCTCCAGTCGGTTAGCCCATCGGAGAGTCTGAGAGAAATCGGGCCCACCAAGTGATCCGCTACATCGTCCTTCAGAGCCATTGAAAGCGATTACTCCATTGAAGAGTCTGGTCATAGAACCTGCTGAAAGCCTACTGAGAATCGCCTCCCAGAGTCCACCGGTCCGACATCCACCAGCACGCTAAGAAGCGCTTGCAAACTCCACTAGTCCGCCTGGAATACCTTTGATTTCTATCGAAAACCATTTGTGCATTGTGTCGAAGAACTCCAGGCTTCCGAGTGTTTTCCACCCTGAATCCACCCCCACTTTCGTTTGGCAAAGACTTCGCATCAATCTGCAGAAGCTTGAAAGCTCAGATCATCTCTGGAGATCAACAGCAGCCCTCATCGCAAATCAAGATCCTCAACATCTATCGATAGATCCCTTGAGACCAAAAATCACGCTGAAATTCTAGGCGTTCCCCAACACCCTTTGTTCAATCACCTACTTTTTCGTTCTCAAGTGACACAATGACCGACTGTGGGCGGATCTATACCCATTACTACAAGCTAGCGCACGTGGCGGCCATCAACTATGCCATGTATACCGCCAAGAACCACGTGCTGGACCAGCATCTTCTTGAGCTCGAGCTCCAGATCAGAAACAAGCACCCCCACATTCTATTGGCATACTACAACAAGTGCTTGTATCACTTCTCATTTAGCCACTGGGACTCCTCCGAACTGCTCGAAGAGTATCCAATTGAGATGCAGACGCAGGCCAGTGTCAGTGCAGAGATGTTGGCCAACCCAAACCGGACCCACAAGAAGGCAGACAAATCCCCCCTCCCTGAGGACTTGGCATACGCCAGCCTTTCTTTACTCAAGGCAGTGAAAAGATCGCTTCTATACAATTTGCTGGCGCAGAAGAAAATGCTTCTTTTCGGAAACTACGCCGTGGCATTTGTGGCAGAAAACCAGTATGCTATTGTCCAGGTGGACCCCGTGCTCCTCTCCACCGGCGACCTTATGGTGGCGCTAACGCAGCGGAACTCGCTCGCATTGTTCCCCTCTTCGGTGCTAAGCGCTGACAACATCAGCGCCAGCCTCGGCTCCTTCGTGGTGTACGTTGTGCCTTCCGGGTTGAGGTGCCATTTCTACGACCCCCACAACTTGGCGCAAAACTTCTCGAAATCCCCTCCGCGCGCCGCCCAAAACCTTCTACGGCTCTTGAAGCTCTCCACTGGGGTGGACCGTTGCGAAAAAGACATCACGTGGGTCAAGTTGATTCCTAATTTGCAGCATTTGAACAACCAAACGTCCAAGATTCTGCAATTTGTCCACGATGTGGAAAACAAGAAGTTCATCGTGTGGCCATGGGAGCTCTGCATCCTCCAGTTCGGGAGCACCGAGGTGTCTCAGGAAAAACGTGGCATTCCCGAGACCACCGACCCCATGGATCTTATCAACGACTTCATCTCGTTCGCTATTGGTATACACGACCGCGAGTCCCAGTCGGTCCAGGCGTTGGCCGAAAGTGCCAGCATCGAAGAATCCCACGCCTCGGTGCACCAGAGTTCGGGTCCTGTATCCGATATGTCGGGCCCTTTGTCTGCCCGATCTGGAGAAGACAAGACCGAGGCCAACGAAGACGCCAAGACGGCATCACTGCCCGTCCAAGACGATCCAGATCAGGAACTTTTTGGCGCATCTTCTGACCTGGCGATGGATGAAACCAGAGACGAGGACATGGCGCTTGAACACGTGCCTAAATCGGCAGACACGCCAGAGAAGCCTCATGCTTTGGGGCAAAAGGGCTGGGCAGAGCCATACCTCGGCATCCCGAGAGACCAAATGATACTGCAAAAGTCTTACACGCCGGACCTGTACATCGATCCCGGGGCGCCTCCTCCGATAATGCCTACGCCGATCCTGATGCAATCAAAGCCTTCGTCTCAGCCACATGCCCACAACTCGCGGGATTTGGAATCGCAAGGCTACGCCTTCTCTCCCATTGTGTTCAACCCCAAGATCCAGAGCAGCATAGATGCCAAGTACGGCCGTGGCGGAAAGTTTTTCGTGGAGAGGGAGGACTCATCTGGGCCGGAGTCCGAATCCAAGAAGCCTCGCATGCGAGAAACCAGCGTTTACGACATGCAATTTTCCGACATTCCAGCAGGGCTGGTCAGGGATATCAAGCGGGAGAAAGGCGGGAAGCCAGATACGGAAGAAAAGCGAGGCCCGGACTCCGAAACAGGCTCTTTGGAGTCTCTTGGTGCAAATGACGGTGATTTTGATGCGGATGTGGATATGGCTATGGAGTCGGACGATGAAAGTGACGAGGATGAGGAGGACCACTTTCTGGACTTGAAAATGTCGCCCTTGAAGCTCAACATGCATGCGGGCGATATCTTGAACCAAGTGTCTGGCATTGTGGCCGAACACAGGACGTTGAGTGTGCCCTCGGCGGTGTATCCCAACCTTGGTGCCACCAGCTACAGTGAGTCGCCGTCACTAGGCCAGATCCGCAGCGACTGGCGGGGAGATTCGCCTATGAGCTCGGGGAGCCACCTTGTGGATCACGGGAGCTTTATCTCGTCGCCAAACATTGAAGCCGAAGCAGAGGCTCCGAAGAGCCAAGAAATTCTGGGCGAAGACGGACCAAATGACGCCGAAGTCGACAAGTCTCAGGACGCCAGTCTTGCGACGGAGGAAGAAACCGTGCCAAACGTGTCAGAGTCGTCCAACTGCCTCCCTCTAATTCTCCGCAGCATCAATGTGTTCAGCATTCCCAACCAGTTTCTTCTCCGGGACGGCATTGAGCCCACGTCCAGCGATTTCAACATGTACTTTGACGATGACGACGACGACATTAAACAGAACGATGGGCTCACGGTAAAAAGGGCTGATATCGAACAGTTTCTCAAATGGCTAACGCTCAGCACCGTGTTTGATATGGGCACGAACCGGTTTCGCCAGCTCCGGTTGAAAACGCCCCAAAATTTCAGCGACGAAGTGGTGTACAATGCGACCGACGGAGTATTGTCCAAAGCGACCGTCGAAGGTTTTCTCTCGGCATACCCGTTAAGCTACAGGGTCAGTTTGGATGAGTTGATGGAGGATCCAGAGAAAGCCCGCGAGAAGGAACTTTCGTTTTTGGATGAGCTCGCCAGCGAAACTGGGCCACCGGAAAGCCCGGTGACGTGGGATGCTCTCCGGCCGGAGACGCCGCAAAATAAGCAGAATTGCACGCTTTACAAGGAGGAGCGAGGGGCCAAGAGCCCAGCGGTGGAGGAAAATATCTTTGCGCTCAACGAGGTGCGCAGCAAAATCGCCAAGAGTGGAAATATCGTGAACTTCAACTTCGAGGGCCTTCGGTTCTGGCGGTACCTTCATTTCAGCCCGGTCAATGGGACCAAGAAATTCCAGGTGTTGATGATCGGTGAGAATGACAACACGGTAGACTACGGCAGCCTCTATGACGGCGGCAACTTGGGGTTCTTGGAGATGCTCCGGTGCAACTTCAAAGAGAACAATTTGGGCTCAGTCAAAAAGCTCCATCTCCAGAGCATCCGCGCGGAATTGGAAAGCGTTAGCGACGGGCTTCTTCTAGTGGAGAAAAACAGCGATATGAGAGACTACTACAGTCGTGTCAACCGCAAGCTCCGCAACTTGGCGGAACTGATCAAGGTGGACTTGATCACCAAGAGCAATCGGTTCGAGTTCGACCGGCCGCTTCTTCTATTGTTCTTGAACTTCGATGAGTCCTTGAAGGCCATTGCGCAGATCTCCAAGATATGCCGGAACTTCCACCAGTTCTTGAAGGACCGCCAGCTAGCGTTGGTGCAGGTGTTCCACCATGTCCTCCCTGCAGACTTTGTCAGCAAGCGGGCCGGCAACAAGTGCACGCGGCGCTACGTGAACGAGCTCAAGCTCTCCAACTTGGCGCTCACGCTTTACAACAAGTGCCCCGATGTACACGACAAGAACGCCAAGACCGAGCGGCGCACCCTCTACACGCAGTTGGTGAAGAACACACCCACAAGCGTCAACTTCAAGTTCTTGAACAAGGGCAACACCTTCAGCAACGGCGCGTCGTTCCAGGACGAGCACTTTCTCCACGTGGCGTACGAGAGGTCCGTGGACAAGAACTGGATCTCCGCGGCGTGGTCGGACCCGTTGGGCATCGTCACGCACGTGAGGTCGTGGAGCTGTTCCGAGCCTCGAGACGTGGGTGCGGTGATTGTGGATATTTGGGACATCTCCAACGACTTGTTCCAGCGCCTCAAGGACGCCCTCCTGCAGCGCACGTGTGAGTCGGACAAGAAGCGGTTCTTGGTGCTCACGCGCATCAGCAGCATCATCCCCGACGACGAGCTCATTTTCTGGAAGCGGCTCGCGGCCAAGTACAAGGATGTGTCGTTGATTGTGCTCTCGACGTCACGGCTCCCCAAGTACTTGTTCGCATCGGGGCCGGCAAGAAGCGACTCGGACGAGGCGTGTGGCGGAGGCGGCGGCGGCGACGGCGGTGGCTTCTCCAGTGCCGCCTACGCGCAGGTCTTCAACGACAACACCGTGTCGTTGGTGCCGTCGCCGGTCAATGCGCTGACGTTCAACTCGCCTAACCAGTTCCTCAATTCGGCCGGCAACTTCCTCTCCCCCGACGGCGCCACGCCCGTGGACATGAGCGAGTCGGACGTGACGGTGGTGGACCCCCGGTACTGCATCACGGGGGTGATTCCCAAGATGCCTCTTCCGTCCTTCAACTCGCCCACGCGCTTGGGCATGCGCATGGGCTACTTGATCAAGAGCAAGGACACCGAAGAAGGCGACACCAAGTACATGGTGTTTGAGGTGACGCTTCTCAGCTGCTCGGCGTACTGGAGCCTCAACCTGGTGATGAAGCTCCTCCTCAACCAATACAAGAACTTGATTGTGATGAACGAGATCTTGGGCGTGTGCGATATGGAGAGTGACGACCATGAGCACGAGTTGCGCCGTCTAGTGCCGTGGCACATCAATGCCGTTGTGAAGACGTTGGACTACTTGGTGCACGTGCGAGTGGAGGAGAGGGAGTAGCGAGAAAGGAAAAGAAGAAAAGAGGGAGTAGCGAGAAAGGAAAAGAAGAAAAGAGGGAAGAAGGGAAAGAAAGAGAAGGTCGAGATCAAGACAAGACTTGATGGAGAAAGCATGGCTTGAGTCAGAAGTCGGACAAGGCCAACTTGGAGACGCGTGTCGCAGGTGCAGGACCGCGGTCAACACAAGCCCACCAGCCGCATCGTCTTGCAAGCTAAAAAGAGTATATCTGGTACATAGAAGCACGCTGGCCGGGTTATTTGCTACGCCAGATGGACACTACTCAGGAAATCGTCAACAACTACCTAAGACCGCAGCATGCGGGGGCGGACCTCGATCGGGACCTGGTTAAAGATCCCTTGGACCTGGTTGAAGATCCCTTGGACCTGGTCAAAGATCCCTTGGACCTGGTCAAAGATCCCTTGGAACCACTCAAAGATCCCTTGGACCCACTCAAAGATCCCTTGGACCCACTCAGAGATCCCTTGGCCAGAGATCCCTTGGACCTGCCCCTAAAACGCCATCTCGACCGGCTCCGAGGAAGCCCCGTCAAAAAGCCGCCCAAGATCAACTACGCCAACTACGCCGGGTATTTCCCCGCCGGCGACAGTGGCAGCGATGATATGGGACTAGACGTGACTAGTGACGAGTCGTTTGACAAAGACTCGGTGTTTGACCACGTGTCCCCGTTCAAGGACTTGGGCGATGCCGAGGTGCGCGATATCGAGCAGGTCCGCACGCATCTCAAGCCCGAGAGCAGCTTCTTCCCCGAGGCGTCCGAGTACGACCGGTACCGGCTTCTCGTGGCGTCGTCCACAGAAAAGCTCTTGGCGCAATTGGCCGCGGAAAAGGCCCTCTCGCTGCAGCTCCAGGAGCAGTTGCTGGCGGAGCGAGCCAAGCGCGCCCACGCAGACGTGACGGCCTCCGACTACAAGCTTCTCAAAGCCGACTACGGCGTTCTCCTCCGCCTGAAGGAGGCGCTTGAACGAGACTACGCCGAATTGCGGTATCACAGCAACGAGGCTCGGCTCACCAAGGAGAACCTGCTTCTCCGGCAAAAGCTCGCCAAGTATAAGGGCCTTTACGAACGGGCCCGGCTGGCGACGATGCCGGAGTCGGTTGAACGCGGGCGCTTTGCTGGGGACTCGCACGTCTTGGAGAGAGAGCGGGAGTTAGAGAGGCGAATTGAAAGGAGGGAGGAGGAGGAGCGAGAGAGGGAAAAAGAACGAGAGAGGGAAAAAGAACGAGAGAGGGAAAAAGAACGAGAGACAAAAGAAGATCGTGAAAAAGAAAAAAGACGAGAGAGGGAAAGAGAACAAGAAAAGGAGAATGAAAGAAAAGTGCAAAGAGAAGATGCATCAGGAGCAGGCGAACCCGAAGTTGATCAGTTGCATCAAAATCAGAAAGTCACAGAAAAACAATCCGAGTTGTTGCTGCTATTACAAGCTGCTATGGAAGTGGTGCAGAAGAAAGCACTAGGTAAACACAACGTTCAGATCACCCCACAGTTTACGGAAAACCAGCCCATGGAAAGCACCCAGGGTGTCCGGGACAGTTTCGTGCATATTGCTACACCCTCTAAAGCTCAGGATGGTCTGATGGCTAAGGAGACACTGCACTCACCCAAGCAGGAAACAGCAGAGCAGATGTCATCTGTGCAGGAAACAGCGGAGCAGATGTCATCTGTACAGAAAACAGCGGAGCAGAAGTCATCCGAGAAAACAGCGGAGCAGAAGTTATCCGAGAAAACAGCGGAACCGAAGCCATCTGTGCAGGAACCCCCCGGCCAGGGATCCCAGGACATCGAGTACCTAGTGGAGCTCAGGACAATGGCCGGTTTCGTCAAGACCATTGGAGACGAAATGAGGCAGATCAGAACCTCGTTGGCCAAGCAAGAACTCCAGCTTCCGCGCCGCCAACCGGACCCGTCTACATGCAGTGCTTGTTCAAGTGTGGAGAGCAGCCGGCCCAACTCCGAGTCCACGCGGGACGAAAACACTCAGAAACTCATGGGCAAGTATCCCTGGAACAGAACGGTATGAGTCACCCAGCTTATTTGGTTGTGATCAAAAGGCCTTGCGCAGAACCCCCGTGCACCAGGCCCTCTCCTGGCCCCAAGGCGGTCTCTTTACGTGGACGAAATTCCAAACCGTTGCGATGGTATGGAGAAGCCCAGAGGTGCTCTAGAACGAAGGCTAGCGACAAGGGTCCGGTTGAAAAACGCCGGTCTGGGCAGCAAACCAGGGGCGTGCTTGTACGTTACAGTGCTGCTGGAATGGCACGAACATGAAGGGGATTGGTGACCCCGCAAATCATGACAGATGAGGAAAGCAGCCAATCAATGCCAGACAATGGGGGAAGATATACTCGCATGCATATGGTGATGGACGACCTGCACGCGGGCATCTACATAGTAGCGTACCCCAGCCATAGCGGAGAGAGGAGACACGCAACTCAGCTCGCAGCAAGCAGACTAGGTGAGCCGTTACTCCCAAAAGCGTTTGCTCTTCCGGCGCAAAGTATGACGTGTGCAGCGCAACGGATCTGATATTGACTTTCCGGCCTTTTCGGGCGCTTCTCTTGCAGCGCGGTGCATAATACTGCAACAAGCCTCCAACGTGCGGCGCAGCCGCCCGCGCGTATGTGCGGAAGCTAGTCAGCCCAGGGTAGCGGACCGGTAAAGTGGGTCAAATGGCGGAGACCGAAACGAGGCCGAGCAGCAAATATCGGCAGGCGGAAAAGCAGCCAGCAAAAGTTTAGCAAGTGGAGGGACTTGTGGTGAAAGGGCCAGCGGAGTACGGAGGCGGGAACTTGCGCGGAGAGTTACGGCATTCAGCGGTTCTATGCCGAAACAGCCGTCATGCATGCGAACATAAACAAGAAACGATGTCGCATGCAGGCGATAAGCAAAGATCCAAATCAGGTCAGTGACGTGATCGTGGCGAGATGTGCGTGGGTCAAATCGGGAGCAGATGCCGAGAGCAGGTGCCGAGAAGAGGCACCGAGAGCAAACCCCAAGAGCAAGGACCCAGTGTAAGTGGTGGTCTAGACTGCATAGATCAAGTCGTGTGCTGTAACAATAGCCGACCGGCGAGCATACTCCATGTTCGGAAGTGACTAAGCATTCCCAAACGGCGCCGTGTCTTAGAATAATGTCCCTGTCCGAGAAGAAGGTGACATGCAACATAGAATTAGGCGGATCATGTGATGAGGGCAAAGTAGACAGAGGGTAGGTGGCAGCTGGACAAATGGACAGACAGTAGAAAGTTAGAGTAGGTGGACAGAGACAGCGGAGGGAAGAGGCAGTAGAGCGATACCGAGACGGTGGAGCGTCACGCAGAGACAAGGGAAGGAAGTACAGAGACAGTAGAGCGATAGGCAGAGACGATGAGGGACAGACAGAGACGGTGGAGGGACAGTTGGACAGAGACAGCTGGACAGAGACAGTTGGACAGAGACAGTTGGACAGAGACAGTTGGACAGAGACAGCTGGACAGAGACAGCTGGACAGAGACAGCTGGACAGAGACAGTTGGACAGAGAGGAGGGCTAGACCCACACACACCCAGGCGGTGCCCCGATGGGGCATGAGCCGTAGCACACACGCAGCGGCTGGCACCTCCAGCTCGTGCGCCCACATGGTTGCTCCACGGTATTGATAAGTCGACCGGAAAAGAAGCGCGTCCTGCACAGCGGCCCAGCGCCCCGGCCTCGCCCTGGCCCCGAGCGCATTATTTAGTTTTCCCACGCCTCACGCTTCACCCACCGCTCTTTTTTTACTCCTTCGCACGCGTTTGGCTTCCTCTCTATTCCGGCACCGTCTCTCGAAGCGTTTCACTTGGGCATTCCCGTGTGTTAAAGACTGTTTCGCCTTGCATTCCGTTCCTCGTCCACACATCCGTCTCCGTGTGAGCATTATCCCAGTGGGTCCATCGCTGTCATCATTTCCGCCGTCAGTCACCGTCTCCGTTCGTCACTGTCACCGTCAGCGTCGTCTCAGCCAATCTCATCATCTCTCCGTCATTGTCACTCCTTCTGCATTGTTCATTGCACAACTTGGTGCATCCCATTCCCCAGTCATAGTTAGCACCTTGCCAGTTGCTAGCGCCAGTCCTCCAGCCGAGCCCGTTCCGAACCAAGAATCCCCACCTTGGACGCCGTGTACCCGAGATCCATGTCCACGCTCAATAACGAAAATGAACACCGACTCACCCGCTCCAGGGCAAAACTCCACCCTGCAACCGACGAAGCCGCCAAGGAAGGGTCGCTTTCTGCAGATCCCAAGAACCAATCCCTCTTGGCCAACCGCCAGCATCTCAAGGACGTGTCCCGGCACTTTGGCATAGCGGCACAGCCTTTGCACGTGTCCAAGAAGCGGCCATTGGCCAGCGAGATGGGGCCGGTGCGGGCCCCCCGCGTCAAGGAGATCAAGTTGGGCAAGGAGGCGCCGGTGCTTGACGACTCGAAAGCGCCCGCAAGAGCAGCCGCAAGAGCGCCCGCAACGGTGCCCGCGGCAGTGCCCGCAAAGACCCTGCTGCCGGAACCCGCTCCGCAAGCCGGCGCCTCGGTGCTGGTGTCAGAGCCGCTGAAAGGCCTGCAAGACCCCAGTTTGGATCCGCAGCACCGACAGTCGCAGAAACGCCCCGCAGACTCCGTGGAGCCCGCCACGAGTGCGGAACCTCACCAGCAGCATGAGGCCGCGCCTTGCGTCAAGAAAAGCAAAAAGCCCGACTACGAGTGGCAGGACCTCGACGAGGAGGACTTTGATGATCCCCTCATGGTGAGCGAGTACGTCAACGAGATCTTTCCCTATTTGCATGAGCTTGAAAAGAAGACGTGTCCCGACTCGGGCTACTTGTTCAAGCAAACACAGCTCAAGCCCAAGATGCGACTGATCTTGGTGGACTGGCTTGTGGAGATGCACCAACGGTTTCGGCTTTTGCCCGAGACGCTCTTCTTGGCCATTAACATCATGGACCGCTTTATGTCGGTGGAGGTCGTGCAAATCGACAAGCTCCAGCTCTTGGCCACCGGCTCGCTCTTCATCGCCGCCAAGTACGAGGAAGTGTTTTCTCCCTCCGTCAAAAACTATGCATACTACACCGATGGCCTGTACACGGAAGAGGAGATCCTCCAGGCCGAGAAGTACATCCTAACGACGCTCGAGTTCGACCTCAACTACCCCAACCCCATGAACTTCTTGCGCCGCATTTCCAAAGCTGACGACTACGACGTGCAATCGCGTACTTTGGGCAAGTTTCTCCTTGAAGTGACCATCGTGGACCATAAATTCATTGGGATTCTCCCGTCGCTTTGCCTGGCTGCTGCCATGTACATTGCACGCATGATCCTAAACAAGGACCCGGTGTGGAACGGCAATCTCGTGCACTACTCGGGTGGCTACCGCGTGGACGACATGAGGGAGTGCATCGAGCTTATTGTGCTCTACTTGGTCAACCCGGTGGAGCATGACGAGTTCTTCAAGAAGTACGCCACGCGCAAATTCATGAAGGCTAGCATCGTTTGCCGCAGCTGGGCAAAGAAGGTGGTGGCCGAGGGCAGAGACTTGTTCTGCCCTTCCCTCTCCACTGACAAGATCAAATAGCTGTGGCTTGTTCCAGTCTCCTGGTGCATACACCCATGGCTACGCTGCCGAACTTCCCAAATCGATGTTCTGGCGGCATGTTAGCGCTCGATTATTGACGACTCCACCCTAGTTTGGTGCAGCTTCGCTCCACACTATAAGGACGCTAGGTCAGTCCCTGCATTCCAAGGACACTGCACCTGGCGATGAGACACACGATGCCGGAGTCATCGATGACACAATAGTCTCAGACGGCATATCAGTCACGGCTTGAACTAGCATCGCCTCCTTGCTGGAGGTATTACAGGCTGGCTTTCAAGGTTGGGCCCAAGTGGACTTCCAGCAATTCTCAAGTATCTTCATCAGCATATTCATACAAGCCATATTGGCATGTTTGGTTCCAACTTCCCCGAGATCATAGCAGTAGCCTTGGGGCCAGCAACATCAATCAGAGATCAACAATCAGAAATCAGTATGAGAAAACATAAACAGTATCAGAAATAGGCCAGTATCAGAAATAGGCCAGTATTAGGCTAGTATCAGAAATAGGCCAGTGTCAGAAATAGGCCAGATAACTAGAGACAGAACCGGGTTCCAAGTGTTTCGCTAAAGGATGCATGAGTGGGAGTATGGCGGTCACGTGGATCCATCCATCAAGCCAAGGGTACTGACCAATTCCCAAGAGCCAAGTGCAGCGCAAGGCCACACCACTTTACTCCTCCAAGTGGCAAGCGGCGGAGTCATGCACTTTTGGCACTGTGTATGACTTGGTACTGCGGCGTTTGGCAGGTGTTGGTTATGGCCTGATCAATCTCTGGCTTGGAGCTCTTGTTTGGTGATGGTGTATTCTCATGGGATGAGCTTCGAGTAAAGAGCACTATGATAAGGCGGTCTCACTGACTACACCTAGTAATTGTGCTGGTGCATAGTAGTGGTACTGGCTTCCGAAAGAATGCAGGTGTGATTGTCCATGGCTCGAATCGTTTTTTATAATGGATTAACATTATTTCACGTATCGGATTACACCAGCTAAAACACAAACTTTTGCACTGGTCAGCCAAGGTGCACCGTCATGTCCTGTACCTCTGAATCTCTAAAATAAAGACACAACACAAAACAGCCAGGCCGGGTTGACAAGACTCATCCAGACCTATACATTGATGCCAGTTGCTCAACAAAAGGGATGCCATCAGCTATAAAGGCGGTCACTTGTGTAGTTGATGAAACAGTACTGAAACAATACTGGGGCTTCACTCCGTGACTAGGTGCCCATCTAATCAAGTATCTTTTTTCAGACTTTGTTATTAGCCTTTGCCAGGCTCTTTAAACGTTTTGTTATCCTTATGAGCTTGCATTTCATTATCACATGCTTCTCTCCAAAAGTTCCAGTCATCCATCCGCTTAGCTTCGGCATATGATTGGTGAATAAAGTTGGTTTCAAGGCTTTGGTCAATATGTCGGCGATGTTAACAAGGGTATGCACGTATTCAATGTGTGCCTCTTTGTTTTCGATCTGCTGTCTCACATATTCTGTTTTGATCATGATTTGTTTTGACCCATCAGATTTCTTTCGCCCTTTCACAGTCGCAAACTTCTTCATCTTCCTCAANCCTCTTTGTTTTCGATCTGCTGTCTCACATATTCTGTTTTGATCATGATTTGTTTTGACCCATCAGATTTCTTTCGCCCTTTCACAGTCGCAAACTTCTTCATCTTCCTCAATAGTAACTTTGTCAAAGCCGTTTGGGTCAGCAGGCACAGCATTTGTTCGGGTTCCAATCAAGTCATAGTTTTGCAAGAGTTTTTCAATATAATCGTTCAAGTGTAATTTCGTATAACCATTTCCCACCTTAATATTAATTCCAAGAAATTTCTTGGCTTCTCCTAAATCCTTCATTTCGAAGGTCCTGCTCAACATTTCCTTAGTTCTAGACACATCTTCGACACTATTCCCAATTACTAGTAGATCATCCACAGAGAGAGCTATGAATATTGACGAAGATCCACTCTTTCTGTAATAGATGCAACTTTCATTGATCAGCCGTTTGAAGTCCATTTTCGTGATGGTTTCATTTATCACTTGGTTCCACACAAGTGGTGCTTGTTTCAAGCCATATAGGGATTTGTTGAGTTTCAAGACATATTTCTAAATGGAGAACTACTGGAAAATATCTACATGCAGCAAATACCAGGCTATCCCTTGAAGAAGGATAAGCACTCCAAAGAGAAATACTCATATACACAAGCTGCAAAGAGCGGCTACAGGGCGGAAGAAGTAACCCGAATGGAGAGAGGCATGTACAATTCCGACCATCCACATTCATGGCAACTTCGTGGCAGCCTCGTGGATTCGTGGTATCCACCACCATATCGCCGTGAAGCGGCTATGGCCAGAATCCTACATACATGTGGTTCCTTCTGTTCAGGCGTTGTCCTCGAACAACTTATTCCTTCAGGACTTGACCTGATAAGGAATCTGGTAAGAATATAGTAGGTATGACTCGGGTGATTTAGGCGATTTCTTAGGGGTGATTTTTGGGTAACTCACCGTCTTTGGGTTTCTTTGATAACGAGAGTGATTGGTAGATGAATTCGTTGATTCCAAAACAAGGCTTCATTTATACTTACAAAGGAAACTGGCCAGGGCCGCATTAGGCGTTGACGCAAGACGGAGCGGGGCCCCGTTTGCACCACTTTTGAGGGTGAGGGACTCTGCTGCGACTTCTTGACGGTGGGGGCTGACTGGCTACGTCACCGCCCAAAAGGTCCCAATGGGGCTAGCTTTAGACGCGAGTGGCGCCTGAAGCGTGGTTGACCTGCATCCGAGAATCCCTCCACGGTACACTCGATAGGCTACCACTGGTGATCCCTGTTGAAGCCTCGAAGGCAGGCGGCCCGAATTGGACACCTCTCTCCCGTACCCGGCGGTCTCACATGTAACCACACGCCTAAACCGCATATCCATGGGTAGCGCACGGCCCATGGTGGATCTGACACAAGAATTTCCAAAATACTAAAATGCAATTAGTCAGTCAATTCTTAGTTGCAATTTCTTAGGGGCTTTTGGGCGTAACTTAGCTCGTAATTTTGTCCGCCATTTGCCGAGGGAACAAGATGCCATTAAACACTCAAAACGAGCTCAACTCGGGCTTTCTATGGAAGTCCCTCAGGGTCGCTATGACTCAATGCAATGCACCAGTCTAAACCTCACATCCTAGTCAGGTTTCCGGATTGGTTGGTTTCCGGAATGGTTGGCTCACTGACCATGAAGTGTCTGACCGTGGAGTCCATGGAGCCGGTAGTGCCTGACCAGTTATTCAAATGTAGCTGGAATTTACTTTCATCTTCATGAATTAACAACAATACTCGTTCCACTGGAATTCGGCTTCGATACTAAACACCAGGACCAAAAGAGGTCCCGAACTGTTATGTGAGGGTGCCGAGTGTGGGAGCCTTCCGGCAGGCTCTATATATCGCCCGCTTTTCCGAGCCAGATGATGGGTTTGAAAATGGCATTCATCCAATTGGTGCAGATGACCGAACGCACCCTGCCACCGAGTCTGCACTAAAGATTGTTTCATACCTTGAATCAATGCTTCCGATACTGGCACGTCATGCGTACAATGATCTCATATTTCGAGACCCGCTGTGGAACCACATGCTTTAAGGGTAACTGACCCGTATTTTTCCCCGAGACATTTGACGGGCAGACATATGGGTAGACATATGGGTAGACATTTCACGAGAAGAGACACTTCACAGAGGTAAAAATTCAAGCGGGACGTTGCATCGGTCGCAGCTTCGTCTCGTAGCCGTCATTCAAACAACCAGCTGTCGTTTCTTCTAGATAGTGTTTGCTATAGTTAACATTTCTAGCTGCTATGAACGGCTTTTTAGTTCCTGCCTAGGTTGATCATGCCCATGATATTTTGCTGGTCGTATGGTATAGTCTAAATTAGATATCCATCTAGATTTGCTTTACTATTGACCTCAAGAAGGCTTTGCATGGTAATTTCTTTCAATCAGCTCTTTTTTTATGACACATCTTTGTACCACACTTCTTCACATGTACATTTTCAAAAGGGTCTCCATTCTCCATGGTCTTTTTGATGATTTGATTTCATGTGTGAACTCTTGTCATGTGGCAAAGATTCTTCTTGTGGCAAAGATTCTTCTTCCTTTCCACATCATGCTCCAATTTGGTTCATTGCCCTATTAGTCTTTGAATTACTCTTACATCACAGGGCCATCGCAGGGTGACAACTTGGGCAGAAGATGCTGCAGAATCACGGAAGCGAAATCAACAAGTCAGATCCCTAGACCGAGGGGCAACGTTGAATGGACTGGCCACCCTCAGACGAAGCCCTGGTGGCACAATGAGAGAGGCGACACCAAAAAGATCTAGTTAAGCACTGCCCCTTGATCTTGGGCTTGTGCTTGGGTTCCAAAGGATTTCTTCTGGCCCCCAATTAATGGTTTTAGCCTGATTCTCAGAAGCTTTCTGAAAACCAGAACCAGTCTTTTATGTTCGGGTTTACCCTAGATATTCCACCCCGAATAGCCAGCAAAGGCCCAAATTTCAGATAACGATCGGCACATCCCCTGGCACAAAAGAAGATTTCCCTCAAGCAAATGGAAAGGTACCAGCAAGTTTTGTGCGGGACCCCTAGGCTCGACAGCAAGGTAGCAAGGCTACAGAGTGATCCATGAGGCAGTACGTCGAAAGAATTCAAAATCCAAGACTTCTTAACAAGTACCATTCTTTTTTGATCAGTGCAAGAACCCCGAGCCAAGAGTCAACGGAATCTCTGTTTCTATCATCCACGAGGAAAATCTCCAGCGGGCTCATTTTTTGGCAGTACTTGAAGGGTGAGCCGGACTACGACCGGTTGGAACGGTACCGCGTTGTCCCTTTTGAACCTTCCAGCCTTGACCCGACCGTAGTATCCCACAAAAATCATTCACATGAGCTGCCAAAGAACAACCACGCCCTGAGCTCAAGGTACCCCGAGCAACGCGGCTTGCTCACACCTTCAGGTTGAAAAACGGGCCGTTTCTGCCCAGCTCTGGCTTTGTGCGTCCGCTGTCCCCGTCGTCAACGAAATTTCCATCATGAAGCGCCGTTCACCACAGGGGCCCTCGCTAAAAGGGGCCAAAGAGTCTTTTCTCTTGAACTCTCACTTCAGCAAGCCCAAGTGAGCCCAAGCCTCCCTTGAAGTTTTCGGCCTTGCTTCTGTCTTATGGAGAACGTTTAAATTAATCTTAAAGTCCCGTGGAAACACCCTGCTATGTACAGCTAACGCAAATCAGTGAGGCAAATGGGTTAGACCGCCCCAAATTTAAAGAGCCAAGAGTAGTAGTATTTCCATTTGCAGCCTGTAAAGCTATGGATTTGCCATGGCTCTAAACGGGATATACAGGTGTTCTGTGGCAGGAGACAGAAGATAGCAGTCAGAAAACAAACGGTCCAAAGGATTAAGGAGTCCAAAAGACTACCAGCCATAAAACATACAGTCTTTTATATATCTTATTACTACATGGCCATGCCATGGGCCACAAGCATCCTTTCGTCAATCCTTGATGTGCAGTCGGAGGCTCAAACAAGAACCACGGACAGCTGGCCAATATAGGGCGCCCAAAAAAATTCTCCATCGAGCGTCGGCCAGATGGTGCGCTGCTTTCTGCTTGGCCCTGCTCGGGCCATGAGTATGGTATCTTCGGGGTGATGGAGCCACGCACCTTGGGACTTTCGTGCCGCAAAAGTGCAAACCTCTGACAGAAAGCTGTCTATCAAGAAGAGTCTTCAAACCGGCAGTCACTTGAATTCAAAGGTTTCTCCATTAGCTGGAACTGCAGCTAGAAAAGAAGCAGCCAGAACTGATGCATCAGTGCCAGATGCATCTGAAATTAGAGATCTACAACTGCGCTTGTATTCAGTTCATATATTCCCAGCAGTATCACGTATTATTTTGATGATGTTCGGTAAGCTTGTGACAAGAGAGCCGTGCACTTGCCAGAAGTGTTCGTAATACTGTCGCTGTTTCCGGGTGGACCGCTGACACACGACCACATCTTACTCCCTCCAAAGAAATACGGCTGCTGTGATGTTCAGCGGCCGTCCCCAAACATCGCAGCCGCCGTTGCCACGGGTCTAATCCGCTACGCCGCCGTTGCCAAGGGTCTAATCCGCTACGCCGCCGTTGCCACGGGTCTAATCCGCTACGCCACCGATTGGGGAGGCCCGGATCCGGTCAGCTGGCGGGCTGCACGCATTTGGGTGCAAAATATGTGGAGCAGGCGCGCGCGCGCGCAAGTCTTGTGGCAACGCGTCGCATCGTCTCCACCGCGCCCACCACCATGCTCTTTTCCGGCACCACGTTCCTCGTCCTCGACCCCGATGCGGCCATGGAGGCGGCCATCTCCAGCCACGGCGGCGCCGTGTTGCACGCCGCCGGCCCGCTGCTCGCGGCGCTGGGCGTGGCGCATGTGATCACCGCCAACTACTCGTTTGGTCTGTACGCCGAGGCGCTCGAGCTCTTCTTGCCCATCACCACGCCCCAGTGGGTCCACGACTCCATCCGCCACGGCCTGCGCCGCAACTACAGGCTCTACTCGCCGCAGCCGCTACCGTTCATGGATAAGGTGGTGTTGTGTGTGGCGGATAACCTTCCGCTAGGCGACAAGGAGCTCATGTACGCGGCCACGCGGGCCTTTGGTGGCCAGTACCTCGACTGTCTCCTGCGCTACACCACCCACTTGGTGGCGGTGGACATGTCCAATAACAAGGCCGTGGTGGCGGCTAACATCTGCAAGCGCGACTCCATGGACATCCACATTGTGCTTCCCGAATGGGTCGACGCCTGCATGCGCCTCCAGCGCCATGTTGACGAGGCGGACTATCTTGTGACCAGCGGGGAGAAGCTCCAGACGCGGTCATTTGCAGCTTCCAGTGGGCGGAGTGCGGCTGGTTCAGGTGCAAGAGCAAGTGATTCGAGTGCAAGAGCAAGTGATTCGAGTGCAAGAGCAAGTGATTCGAGTGCAAGAGCAACTGGTTCCAGTGTGAAGGATCCCACAAAGGATCCCATTGCAGATGATTCCAACGCAACTTCCTCCAATACAAATCCCCCCAAATCCGCATCAGTGCTCCATAGCAAAAAGCTATACATCCACTCGGATTTCAATGCTAGTGAACACACCAAACTGGCGGTGGAGGCTCTTGCGCACAGCTGTGGCGCGTCCATTGTGCACGACGCCGAAGCCGCTCAGATAGACATCTACGTGGGAAAGCATCGCCAAGGCCCGCTCTTTTGGAGCAGTTTTGCCAGTAGCCACGTGGAGGTGGCGTCGGTGCAATGGCTCTACCACGTGATCATGCGGGGCCACTACGTGAGTGCCTTGTCGCTGAACATGCTCCACTTTCCTGTGCCCCCCAACCCTGTGGCTCGTTTTGCAGGCCTCCGCATAAGCATCACGGGAATCGGCGGTGACGCCCGCCACTACTTGACCCAGCTTTTGACGGCCTTGGGTGCACACTTCACCCGCACCTTGGACGCCAACAACGACTTCCTTGTGTGTGGCTCCACTTCCGGCGAAAAGTACGCGGCGGCTGCTCGCCGGTGGCAAAACGTGGCTCGAGTCAACTACCTCTGGGTGGAGGAGTGTTTCCAGCAGTGGATGTATTTGGACCCGGCCTTGCCCCGCTACACTGAGCTCGTCAACCCCGCCCTACCCTTGGGCCAGACGCGGCTCAAGGCCGACCTCCTCCGCGAGGAGCTTCAAAGTGTACACTCTTCGGTTTTGCTGGAAATCGAGAGCAGCCAGACCCGTGCTTGGCAGCATTCCTCGTACAAAACGCCTGCGGGGACCAACCCTATGAGTCTCAGCACGCTGGATCAAAAGAATGCGACCGCAAGCCTGCATCCCGCTGCAAGCGAAGGCATTCAGGAGATTGTGCAAAAGCCCGACGACCCCCTCGGAAATACCCCTGCAGTGCCAAAGGAAGATGGTTCTCAGGGATATGCGCATGGCTCGGCCAACTCCCAGGAACCCCAGGCCTTCCAAAGAGATACAGAGGGCTTTCTGGAAAAGAGCAATGATTCTCCAGAAAAGAAAAACAATTTTGCGATATACGGAGCGGATTCTCCACTAAAGAACAACCATTTGACCCAAGCAGAGTCTTTTGATAAGGGCAACAGTTCTTCTGTACAAGGAGAGAATCCAAGAAAAGCGGAGAGTACTGACACAGTTGAAAACAAAAGCCATATCGGCGACAAGCCGAGAGAAGTTTCCATGGAGCATTCGAGCCGCGCCAGGCTGGCCAAGCAGAAAGCGTCCATGAAACTTCACAACAATATGGAGGACTTGAACAACTACACTTCGATGACCAAGTCAGCGCGCAAAATGAAAACTTACATGGATGAGCTTGAAAGCAAGGCATCTCCTGAGGGGCCGAAGCGGATTTCTGAAGGCAAAGAGGGCACGCCCAAGAGGCCTAAGCACGCGCCAAGTCAAGAGACCGTAACCGGCAAACAAGCGACGAAAGCGCACCCCAGGAAACATCCAACAGCAGAGGCAGGTGCCAAAAGCGGCTCTGCGTGTCACCTCAAGGCCATCATGACTGGGTGCGAACAGACGCTAGTTCTAAGCCGGGCCGACGTGGCCAGGTTGGCCAAAGCAGGCATCACCATCGTCAATGAGTACTCGCCCAAAAAGGACATCGATACGGTGGTTGCGCCGCGAATCCTCCGCACCGAGAAGTTCCTCAAGAGCCTCAGCAAAGCCAGCCGCATAGTCCATCCGGACTTCTTGTGCAAGGTGCTCGAGCGCATCGGCCCCGAGACCTCATACGCAGATATTGCCACGGAGTTCAACATCGAAGACTATGCCTTGGACAAGGTCGTGCCGATCAAGAAGATCAACGAAGACTTGGGGTTCTCGGGCAAAGCCAGCGGGCTTCGAGAGTTGCTCCACAAGGGGCGCGGCCATGTCTTTGAGGGACTCAAGCTCAATCTTTCGTCCAATTTGAATGGCGGGCCCGAGCTCATCTCCAGCATCTTGCAGGAACACGGGCTCCAGAAAGCCAAAATCGTCAAGCTCTCGGAAAGAGCTGGCGACATGCTCGCCATGGACAATGTGACCTTGTTGGTGGCACATAAGACCAAGGACAAGAAGTTGGTTCAGCAATTGGCTGGTGTGACGGTGGTGGATTGGGACTGGTGTGTCAAGAGCATCTTCCACGGCTGCCTACAGCCGTACACCCGGCGCTGACCACCGGTGAAACAGGTGCTGGCTCTTGTGCCCAAGTCAGAGGGTGTGGTCTAAACTGACTCGCACGCATTCCTTTGACCAAAGTCGAATCTTGAGCATAAATCGGCCCCATGATGCTCCGCAGTGCTGACCAATGACGTTGTGATATTACAAGCCTAGTAATAGCGATTCCTATTGGTTCCTCAAATCCTATCTATTCCCCAATTCCTCATATTTTTGACTACACCTCTGCTTGGTGTACATGGAGCCAAACTAGGAAGGCCTCACGTGATCTTGTTGGAATTTCATTTACTTTTTCCGGGAAACTATGGTTCAGTCATACATTGTAATTGAAAAAGATTTATCGAGTCCTTCTACTCTAGGGATTTTGCATTTCACGTCATTTGAGACTTTGAACGAATCAATAATAAAGGCTGATTTAATCCTTTTTGGAAATACACCCTCATGAGTTAAAACTGCCTTTCTTAATTTATGGGTTTTTGAGTTTTTGTTGAGACAAGTCTTTAGTTCTTATGAGCCGTTGTTTTTTGTCTTGATTAGCACACCGATGAAGTCGCCAATTGTTCACGACTGAGGAGCATGAGCAGCCGCTTTTGCCAGCCACCATATGACCCGAAATAATTTCACCTGCTGATTGGTTGACTCCATGACTGATTCTTTCAGACATGAACTGGAGCATTGCTGAGGATGTTTGGCTGGATAGAACATAGAACGATCCATTGCCAATGGAGCTGTGGTCTGGTCACTAAACCATGTAACCTTACCACCTAGACACCCGGTCAGCTTAACTAGATTCGGTCCTGTTGATATGTAGAAACCTGACCACCTCATGATCACTGAGTTCATGATCGCTGGGTTCATGATCACTTGGTTCTTGATCGCATGGTTCGTGATCACTGGGTTTGATGATTCACAATCCGGTTGCCAAGCCATATAAAGCCCCGCTATTAACAGGTCTTGCTGCAATAGGCTCGATCGCAATCACACCAAAGAGCGTGGAAAGGTTGCTGGATAAGGCCGATGCTTAGTCAAAAACGCCACCCAGATCCCCTTCCACGCCCCGGGAGCGATGAAGAATCATGTTTGCAGACAGAATACCGCTTTGAGTAGTCGACTCAATTTGAACCACCTTGTTCTGGCGAAGTCCATAACTGTGTCTTCGATTTGCCTGCCCGCGAAATTCTTCTTTGAACGTTCTTGAACCATCATTGACATCGTTTGTGGTACATAATTTAGGCTGTCACCTTCATCCCTCAGTCATATAATTTAGCCCTTTCCAGCAAAAAGGTCTCCGTTGCACTGGTGTATTATTTTCTGCATTCTGCGCCCAATACCTGCGGTGTAATGGCAGTAAAAGTGGCCATAGGAAGAGGACTTCTGTGAAGCCCAACGGACAAGAAAAAAAAGATCTGGTGCTGGAATAGGCCTGATTGCCTATTCGCAATATCGAGTGTCGCATGCTCTTGACCGCTGTGTTTCATGTTATGACCTGCTCATCATCAATAGCCGGTTATCATTTCCTAGTGCATATAATCTCCTTTGCTTCAATCACCGGACTTTCGAGACTGCACCCTCCTTTAAGCAAATTAATTCGGTGTATTACTATTCGAATGACAAACCTGTGCGCTTGGCCAGAGAGCATCACGGCCAAGAGTCACCAAATTTCGAATAGTGGTCTCAAATATCTATTAAACTAGGCTCATCTTTGGAATTTCCGAACCCATAACCTGTGGGCGAAGGGTCTATTCTGGAGCTTGCAGGTCTGCTGTTGGCCGTGGCACCGATGCCGGTATTCAAGAAGGGATTTCCGGTGGCGTTTGAGCTTAATGGCACATTTGCCATTTGATTGGCGTACCCAGTACCACTAGAGTTAATGAAAGTCCCCGTTTTCGTATGCTGGTGAGGGATTCGCGTGACACCCGTGTTCCCAAAAGTATCTAACCCGGTTCCGTTAGCCAAAAGGGCATTGAGCTCGTGCGTGTCATTATAGCGCGATTGCTGAGGCTGCTGTGAGGGCTGCGTGTAGTACTGCTTTGGCTCTGGTTTTTGCTCTTCACCCTGCACTGGCTTTTGCTCTTGCAGACCGCTGCTAAGCGCAAACGGATTATTTGAGCCCGTTTTAAGCGGCTTCAACTCTTCGGCAGGCTGTGCATTAAAGCCAGTGTACTGAGGAATCTGTTGAAATTGCTGTTGTTGCTGAAGTTGTTGTTGCTGAAGTTGTTGTTGCTGAAGCTGTTGTTGCTGAAGCTGTTGTTGCTGAAGCTGCTGTTGCTGGAGTTGTTGTTGCTGAAGTTGTTGTTGCTGGAGTTGCATTTGATCGTAATTCTGAAAGCCGGCGGTGGGTTGAATCGGATTACCAAACATGTCGTACTGCTGGTATACTGTCTGCTGGGGCTGGAAGAATTGTGTCGGCTGCATGTATTGCACTTGCAGGTAGAGCTGGGGCTGAGGGTCACCTAAATCCAAAAGGTTGGTATTTTGGTTTTGACGGAGCTGGTCGTCTTGAGCCTGCTGCGCATGGATCTTGCGCAACTCCTCTTCTTCAAGCGAAAGCTTAAGAGCAGTCTGTAAGTCCGCATCGTTCCCGTCATCCAGGGCATTGTGCCGCTCCTGCTCGGCAGTTTGACAAGACAACTCCAAAGCCCTTTGCAAATCAGCATCGTAAGGATCGGAGTCCGCCTGCCGATTTGGCCTCCGGCGGTTGCGGCCACCCCGCTGGGCCAATCTGCGCTCCGTAGCCAACCTCTCGTCATCTCTCAAAAGCGCCACCAATTCCTTGGCCTTGACACGAATAAGTGCTCCTTGGTCGTTCGTGAACTCGTCGAAATGCACGAATTCCCGTAACGTCTTGATGATGTAGAGGTTGTCCTTGGACCAAAGAACACACTTTTCCGAACCGAAACGCACCAAATAGTCCAATACAGTGAGAGATTTGGCCACGTGTCTCCAGTTCTTGCCTTTGTCGTTTAGGCGCCGGTCGAGCATGTCCATGACCTCCAAAAATTCCGTTTGAGAGTTGTAGGTTGCGGCGGAGATTTCCTCCATGTCGTATGTGGTGGGCCCGGAGGGATCGTTCGATGTGGCCTTGCGCACAAGGATTTGCGTGCTTGAATAGCCGTTGGCCACGTTTTTGATCAGGCGTACTATCTTGGACATGGCGGGTGAGTGATGTTGCTTGGGGGAGTTGGGAGCGGGTTGTCCTGATAGGGGCGCGGGAGGTGCGGATGTGCAACTATAACTGGTGCACGGGTGTGAAGGGAGGGGCGCGGGATCTGGTGCACGGGTGTGATGCCCCCCTCCCCCCCCAAAAACCCACGCGCGTGGACATGGCGCCAGGTGTACAGGTGTAGTTGGTGGACCGGGAGCGTGTGCTTCCCAAACGCAGTTTTTCGATCATTCTCAAACAAACAACAAACTAACCGTCATCATCGACTACCTGCCCAGGACCATCCACAGCCACTCACGGACCATCCTCAATCCCCGCAGCTTTCCTGCAGTGTCGTTATCTCGGAGTTCCGTGCTTGATTACTAATCACTCTTACTTGTCTGCACACAGGAATTTCTAACAACAGTGGCAAACGCAGGGCGCCGATCCTGTCCATCGAAATATCACCACCTTTATTTCGTACTTCATTTTAAAGGCCTTATTATCACTCTGTGTGACTTGTTTGTGTACGATTGTCAGTGACGTCTTCTTAAGCGACTAGTGTTTTTAGTGACTTATTTTGGTGTTCGTGATCGCAGTTTCGCACGCATCAACACGTCTCAAGAAACAGAGATTAAATACTGCCATTCCCGGGGGAATTTCCAACTCTTGGAACATCTTTTGCCTTTTTTGGTGAAGGTTTCTTATTGGACTAGCGTTTTAGTCACTAAGACCCTAGTTCACCTCCATTAACGCTTACCCAAAATGATGCTGTATGAGGGAGACGCCAGACGGTGTCGGCGGTGCAAAAGACGGAGAATGGACGACGAACCGCCAGAAGTGCAGCAGTACAAAACCTGTGCCAAGTGCCGTATCATTGAACGCACCAAAAAAAAGCTGAGAAAGCCCTTGGCCGAGGAGACCATGCGCTATGGAATGCGCCAGTTCCAGGAGCAAAACCAGAACGCTAACTTTATTCACGACGATATCTTCTCTAATGACCTGCTTATGAACGACATCCAATCTCTGCGTGACATGGGCGTGTCCAACCCGGCCAAGCAGCTGTACAATGCTCAGTTCTCTATGTACAAGCAGCCTACTGGGGCGCCGCCCGCCATTCCTAATAATGGCAACTATACATACGGGTACGCCAACGGGGTGCAATATCCCAACGCTCGTATGCAGCTTCCTCAGCAGAACAGCTACCAGGCGCCGCAAATGCCACAGATGGGCATGGGCCAGATGCCGCCCAACCCCGGCACGTACGCCGCCACCCCCACGTCTTCAGCCACTGCGGCTGCCATTGCTGCAGCTGCCATCAAAAGATCTGACTTGGGCTTGAGCAATGTCCAGCCGCTTGATCGTCTGCAGAACTACTTTAGACAGTATCAGGAGAAGAACCAGGGCGATAGCAGCCGCGTGGCCTTGCCTACCAAGTGTGAACACTGTGCCGAAACCTTGGACTCCGACGACACATTGTCTATGATTTATCGATTATGCCGGGTATGTTACACCGATCCGTACTCTAAGGCCAACCTGCACCGCGATTTTACGGACTTTCTAGCAGCAGTGCAGGGACCCAAGGCAGCCGACTCAGTGTCGTTCATTTCGGAGTTTACGCCATACGTTGTTGAGTCGCTCAGCAACAACCGCGCGATCAATTCCGAGGAGCAGTTCCGCAAGTTGCTCTTGGACACGTTTACCGAGACGTTCCTCGATCCGCTCATGGGGCTGATGCGGCACTTGAAATTCTCGCGGGTATCACAGAACGTGGCGGAAGTGAACCAATTGCCGCCGATTGTGTCCAAGGTGAACCTGCAGTACTACTACATCTCCACGCCGCCCATAAGGAGCACCTACATTGCCAACTATGAGAACGGCTCGACGCATGTGGAGTTTATTTTCATGGTGCAGGTGAATGTGGCCATCATCAAGCTCAGCACCAAGAGTAATAGCCAGGGCTATGATGCCGTGTTCTTAAAGACTCTTGATGAGAAGATGAGGGCCAAGGGCTTCACGTTTGACGAGAGTCCGGGCAAAATTTACCCGTACCTTGGGCTTCCAATTGAGCGACAACAATTCGAGAAGGATTTCAAGAGCTTGGAGAAGCAGATATCCGAGGTGCGTGCCAAGAACAAGCAAGAAAAGCCGGATGCAAAAACCGATGTTCTAGAAAAAACCGCCGAAGACGATGACAACACGCCGGTGGAGGACGATGAGAGCGACAACGCCGAAAACGAGAGCGAAGTGGAGAAGGATTTGGAAAACATCGGCAAGACTGTGCAAGTGAGCGAGTTGGATCCTGCATTTGCAGATTGAAACTTGGGTGAAGCAGTCCAAGCCTGCAAGTCCAGGAACCCGTGGAGTTGTCCAAGTGCAGCAAGGCAACCAGATCTGGATCTACAGGATGGCGTCCGCGCATGTCTAAGCAAACGCAAGAAGAGAATGCCAAACATTCGGAAGGCACTGTTGGACCGTCAAGCGGGCTGAAACCAAGATAGGATCCGCTAGCTCTATGGAGGTGTTGGCAGCCAGCATATGGCTAGAGCCGCGAGACTGATGGGGGGGTGGTGTCCGAGCGTGACTCGGTGTTGACCAGGTGATGCGAGGCCAAGAACCAGCGGTGACGATGGCAAGACGAGTGGGAGTCGCCAACCGGGAGTCATGTTAAGAAACTAAGTAATACTATAACCTCATCTATGGTCTTTTGGGTCTTTCCTGAGGTGCCGGCCCTTTTGTCCAAGCTGTCCCAGACGCTTACTGGAGGCTACTTCACGGCCAATTCGGCAAGTACTCCAAGTTTGCTCTTGCACGTATCAAAAGGACACATGGAGGCGGGCAAGCTGGGACTCATGAAGGACCCGTATGAAGTGGGTTTCGTGGGCTGGGTGTGGCCGGAACGGGCCGAGGGCGCTCTATGCAGTACGCCCCATCCTCGAAGCCATGGGAAGCTTTACGCCCACCCTAGTGGATCCAGGATCTCTGCCATTCCTGCATGGGCACGTCTTGCATGGGCTATACTAGGCCTCTAGCCCAGCATCGCAGATGAGATATTTCTGGAGCCCACCGAAGGTGGACAAGTTTGTATACCGGTGAACACGGGTTGAGCATTGGATTCGAGAGCATTGGATTCAGAGCATTGGATTCAAGAACATTGGATTCAGAGCATTGGATTCAAGAACATTGGATTCAAGAACATTAGATTAAGTTAGGAACTATTTTGTATAAGATACAATCTTAATTTATACAGAAAAAATAAACTAGAAGATCTGTCCATTACGACAGATTGCGGCCGATTTCCGGAAACATGGGTTGATGAGATGTTATAAAAGAGCTGAAAGAGGTGAGAAAGCGAAAAAGCGAAAAAGCGAAAAAGCGAAAAAGCGAAAAAGCGAACACGTCAGAGTGTGAAGCATGCCCTCTATCGAAAATGATCAACCATTCTCCAAAAGAAAGTCCCACTGGTACCGTTGTCACTGGTTCACGACAGATATTAAATCTTATGTCTGTGGTCCTGTCTGTGGTCCTGTCTGTGGTCCTGTCTGTGGTCCTGTCTGTGGTCCTATTGATACCCCACCCGGCTATGAAAATCGCGTTTCTTTCTCACCATTGTCGATCGCTACTCGCGATACATTGCAGCGATTCCTTTACTCTACAAGTCGCATGCTACTGAGGCGATCCAACGCTACGTGGATACACAATCTTCACAGCTAGGATCTCCACCTTGTCACATTTCGGTTACAACTGACAACGGCCTGGACTTTGCAAAAGGCGCTTTACTAGCCTTTTTCTTAAGGAAAGTCTTGAGACATCATTCCTGTACTAGTCGCATTAATCTCCTTTAGTTGCTGTTCACCATAGATTAACCAAGGAGAGTTCTTCAGACTAGGAGAGTTCTTCAGACTAGGATAGTCCTCTCCCATGTTAAGGCTTCTCATAGAGTCGTCAAGATAAGTGAACACTTCAGGAGTATCAGCTTCTGATACTCCAGCACGGGAAGAGCTTCTAGTATTTCTAGTAATTGACATCTTTGATGGATTAGAGCTGTTGCTTGTATTAATTGAATAATCGAGTTAACCTCTAAATAATGGAAGGGAAACCTCACTTATATATGTGAGTAAACCTTCAATGTAACCAAAGGGAAACACCATCCATACAACATATTATACACTAAATGTTAGGCATAATATATGTGTAGCAAGCCTAGGCTTATTAAGCTTATGCGCGCTTGTAGTTTCTCAACAGAAAGGTATCCTCTGCACAAGTTCACAAATACCTACTCTTCATATCAGAATGGTACCGCTGGAGGTCAGAATGGTACCGCTGAAGGTCAGAATCGCACAATTCAGGAAAAGCCCAGGCCATTACTTCTTCAAGGGGCTGTTCCACTAATTTTCTGGCCCGAAGCCATTCGCATGGCTGCCGTGATTCTTAATCAAACACCAAAAGGGATCTTAAAATTTAAGACACCGCTCCAACTATGGAATGGTTCTAATGGTATCTCCCCTAAGAAATTACGCCCATTCGGCTGCAAAGCTAGTGTTCTTTTTTCTCACGAACTACGAACCAATAAGCTTGATATGCTGGTCATGTGTGCCTACTTTGGCCCCAGCGAGCATCGTGCCGGGCACAAATTCTTTACCTTTGATCCCATGCATGTGTTTGAAAGAGCTGATGCTACAAACTTGGAGGGCTAATGCGGTCGGTCGCTAGTGTTACACTGGCTTAATGAACATGCGTCATTATAGGTGTATTGCCTTTGCTGGTTCGGCGCATGGTCGCGCGCTTTCATGGGTGCAAAATGGTCAGCCTCCCTCCACTTCGGGACGACGCAGAAGAGTCCGCATCACTTAGACAAATAGGCCCAAAAAATGCTACACGCTTCCATCCGACTTTTGTTTCATCATACTGATGGCACATCAGACGATGCTGCATGTATTCACTTTATATCATTAGTACCCGTAGTCATCACTGGAAGACTTTGGTCAGGAAGACCATCGAACTGACTAATTGGTTGTCGTACTAGCAATGACAATGGCAGGAAAATGGAAATGGCAGGAAAATGGAAATGGCAGGGAAATGGCAGGGAAATGGCAGGGAAATGGCAGGGCAATGGCAGGGCAATGGCAGGGCAATGGCAGGGCAAGTGGTGAAGCCTGTATCGATCTTGCTGAGGTCAGTGCGGGTGAGGGACGAGGCTCTCTTCGCGAGTGTGCCTCCAAGGCCTCATTCACGATATGGTATACTTCGAAGCAAGGACATTCCGCGTGGGCGTGATGTCCACGGAGATCAATTGCCGAGGTCATGAACCGACCAGTAAACGAAGCGATTGTGAGAATTAGCCGAGAATGCTTGGTTGACCCTTGTAATGGAGTTTGCTCGCGTGCGGCTGGAAGGTGGGTGAGTGGTGCGACCGCACCGTAGCGATATAGGCACCAATTTAGGGCACGTAGCTCACGCTCCACAACTCAAATCACCATATCACCAATCAAATCGCCATATCACCAGTCAAATAGCCATATCACCAGTCAAATAGCCATATCACCAATCAAATCGCTATTCAAATAGCCATATCACTCAAATCACTCAAATCACTCAAATCACTCAAATCACTCAAATCACCACTTAATATTCATTCAACTCTTCGCCACGCCAGTTTCCTCTCCTGCATCGTAATTCACCACCCCTCATCCTCATCATAATCCCATCGAATTACCATCACCAAAGTGGTCGCAATTCGCCACTCGCTAGCATTATTGAACAACGCCCACCTACCTGCAACATGCGAGTAGAGTATCGTTGCGTTGTGTGCCTAGTCTTAACTCAGTCAATGTTAGCACCATTTGAAGCCACCGACTCTTCAACACACCATCGGCAATGCGGGAAAAGAGTTGCTAACGCGCAAGTGTCTGCAAAAGAATTTTGCCGCCACTGTGAGCGAGAGGTGCTCACCGCGCTCGGAGATGTCTCGCACACCGCCGGGTTACCTGCTTGCACAGTCTGATAGCTTCCAAAGTAGCTTCCAAGTAGCTTCCAACAAAGCTTGAAGTAGCTTGGAGTAGCTTGGAGTAGCTTGGAGTAGCTTGAAGTAGCTTGGAGTAGCTTGAAGTAGCTTCCAACGTAACTTCTAATACGGCTTCCATTATGCTTCTAATATGGCATTCTAGAACATGTGGGTGCCGGAATCCGCAAGCCAAGCAGAACTGCTCACCGGTCCCGAGTATTATCGCCACTGTTGTCGTGTAGTTTGAACTAGGATTAATCGCAGGATTCTATCCGTCCAATGGTAATCAAGTTTTGCTGACTAGCTATACTCCACTTTGGACCAAACTTCTTTAAAAGCATAAACAATCGACTCGTAACAAATACTAAAAGTTCGGTGGATTAGACGTGTCTGAGGTCTAGACTGCTCCATTGCCCCTGCCAATCGCTAGTCGCACGGAGAGTTCAATCCTTATCAACCAACGATTCCGCTCAGTCTGAGCAAAGAACCTCTTTTCCTCAGCACTTGACGAGTAGAAACCAACAGAAAGAAATGAGATACTCATTTGTACCTGGGTCACGATAAGAAGTGCAAGTCTCAAAAAGTTGCCAGCTGATTCAATCCGAAAGTTCGACGGGGTCTTGGACAAAAAAACATCACAATTGTCACCTTGATTAAATGTGAATGGGCTTCACCTCATAATATTGCCCGATTTCTGTAATAATTAGCAGGTCTGCCTCTCATAAACACCCACTTTTTTCAAGATCTAAATGATATTTTTTGACTCTTAGGATCCTCCGGGGTACAGGCGGAACATGACAAACACTGAGTAAACGCTATTTCAAGGTAATATGAAGCCCTCTAGGTCATACTCAAGTATGCATTTAGACGCCAGGTGTTGCAAGCAAGGGGGTGCGCACGTGAAGCACGCGTAAGGCGCACGTGCGCACGCATATGACCCGCGGCCAACACCGCCTTCTCTTCTTCACCCCTGTTCTTCTTCCCCCACCATGAAGCTTTGCCTCCTCCCTCTTTTGGTGGCCGTGGTGTCCTGCATCCCGCTAGATACAAACAATGTCACTAGCATCAAGTATGCTGCAGCGCTCGTGGCTGATGGCCTCCTAGACTACTATGACGGTAAAAATTACGGCGGCACCGTTGGAATGTTCACCTGGCCTTACTACTGGTGGCAGGCCGGAGGTGCATGGGGCAGCATGATTGACTACTCATACTACATGGAAAACCATACTTACGACAAATTGATCGAGACCGCCTTGACCTACCAGGTGGGCAACGACTACAACTACATTCCGCTTAACCAGTCCACCACCGAGGGTAACGATGACCAGTCGTTTTGGGGGATTGCGGTGATGGCGGCGGCAGAGAAAAACTTCACCAATCCCTCCGATCCACGGTTGGGATGGCTCTCGTTGGCGCAGGCCGTGTTCAACACCATGAGTGCTCGCTGGGACCTTGCCGACTGCAACGGTGGCCTCCGGTGGCAGATCTTCCAGTGGAACTCGGGTTACGACTACAAAAACTCCGTGTCCAACGGTGCCTTGTTCCACTTGGCTGCGCGCTTGGCCCGCTACACTAGCAACGATACGTACGTGGAATGGGCCGAGAAGGTGTTCGATTGGATGTACGGTGTGGGCTTGTTGACTGAGGGCGACTGGTGGTTCGTTTACGATGGTGTCAAGATCAACAATAACTGCCTGAATGTCACCAAGTTGTTGTGGACCTACAACCAGGGCCTTATGTTAGCGGGCTGTGCCTACCTATACAACTACACCTTGGACAATAAGTGGCTCAACCGCACCATGGATCTTTTGCACGCGTCTCAAGTCTTCTTCTACAACAAGTCGGCCGATGCCCAGATTATGTACGAACGTGCTTGTCAGCTGACTACCTCCAATTATGCCACCTGCAACAACGATCAGCGTTCGTTTAAGGCATACTTCTCGCGGTGTTTAGGCTTGACGTCCGTGTTGGTGCCGGATACCTGGGACACTATCCGTCCCTGGCTCGTGGACTCAGCTAATGCCGCCTCGTGGTCCGCTTGCTCCGGTGGCGCTGACGGCCACACATGTGGTCTCTCGTGGACCAACACCACCTATGATGGAACCTGGGGCTTGGGCGAGCAAATGAGTGCTTTAGAAGTCATCCAGAACTTGCGTGTGGGTGATTTACCTGGCCCTTACACTGCAAATACGGGCGGGTCGTCTATAGGCAATCCGGCGGCCGGATACGGCCATTTGACTACGACTGCCCAGCCACTTTCCTTACACGGCAAGGATACTGCTGGGGCAAGTATCATTACGGCAGTGATTGGTGCTGCGGTTGTCGGAACCGGTGTATGGTTGGTGATCTAATGACCACTTTCTGTGTCTGCCACTGCAGCCTCAGCATTGAGTCCGACATTGCTGCGTCTACAGAAGCAGCTGCTACCAACAGCCTCAGGGCTACGGTCACTACAGCTCCAGCAACAAACACTTGACTGCGCACATCAGATGCAGTCAATGGCTCTCTGGCCTATTGTATTTAATAGTGCTTGAAAGTTCGTATTTAGAAAACACTTAGTGCCACTAGAACCTCTCGCTAGTAGAAGCACGTCAGACCTCGTTAATTGCCCCCTCCCCCCGTCTCCGTTCCACCCAGCTTGGGAGAGGTAGTGCGCGCACCATTGATAGCCTACACTGGGCCTCACTACCGCAACATCCCCTGTCATGTCACCTGAAGATCCATTCACGTCCGTTAAGTGGGACCGCCATGAGGAAGCGGAAGGCAGTAATGCTGGATTCGATTCTGCGACCCCAAGTTTCGTGCCCTTTCAAAATACCTCTCCTCTGGAGCAGGTTTCCGATCATTTTGACTCCCAAGGCGCACCTGCCCCTGAGCCGCCCCAAATTCCAGGGAGTCCGGACATGTATGACCGTGCAGAGGCTTCTGAGTCCTCAATTCAAGCCATTGCACAAGAATCGGCGCTATCACCGCAGGAGACCGTTCTGAGCCACGCTTCCGGGGTCAAGGTGCCCAGCCCACCAGCAGAAGCCGGGAACGGCGTCACAAGGAGCTCTGAAGTGGTTCATGAGGGCAAACCGCAAGCGGAAAAAACATTCAATAGTGAATTGGCGGTGGGTTCTGCGGATCCGATAAGCGCTTATGTTGTCTCGGACGCTCCAAGCGCTCATGTCGTCTCGAACGCTCCAGACACTCATGTTGTCTCGGACGGTGCAATCACCAATGCCGCCTCGGAACCAGCAAACACTTTTGCCGATGGTTCTGCCCTCGAAAACACATCTGATTATGGTCCAGGGGTAGATCGTGCTGAAGAGTATACAGCAGGTCCCAGTGTTCAGTCCAAACGTGAGCAGGGTGTGCTTGAAGAAGGTGCTCTAGCCAGGGCGTCACATGATACTCCCAGCGCAGAAAAAGAAGCGGAGTTTCGTCAGATTGAGGCGTTCCAAAAAATGGCAGATAAGTATGCCCAGTATGATATCTCCCTGCGGGTCAGTGAGCCTCTCAGTGATCGCGATGGCAACTCCAAAGCGTTCATCTCGTACCTTGTGGTGACCAAAACAAACCACCCCGATGTTTTAAGGTTGCAGCCCAAAGCTGCGGAGTCTGGCTTCACAACAGTGAAGGTGCGGCGCAGGTACGGCGACTTCCGCTTCCTTCACGATTGCTTGATGGCAGATTTCCCCCAGTTGCTTGTGCCACCGCTCCCCGCCAAACTGAACTTCAAATATCTCACGGGTGATACATTCAGTACGTCGTTCGTACACAAGCGGCTTCATTCCCTTGATAGGTTCATTACCTACATATGCCAGCACAAATTGCTCTCCCAGTCCTCGGTCTTTCATTATTTCATCAGCGACTCCGCGGAGTGGACCACTTTCACGCAGAACCTCAAGATACTCAAAAACGAAGACTCCGAGAGCCTGATAGTGGGCAAGGTGGTCAACGAGGAATTACTCACGGAAACGGTGATGAACTTTTTCACCAGCTCCAAGCATAAGAGGGAAACCAACAAAGACATCTTGGAGATCAGCGAAAAACTCAAGAAACTCTACGAAAACTTGATCAAATTGGATCGTATCTTTTCCAGATTGAACAAGAAGAACAACGACCTAAAGACCGACTACGAGGCTTTCCTGCAGCAAATCAACAAGTTGGCAGCTCTTAACGAGTCATCCAAGAGCCTCGACACCGACGCAGAATCGGCCAGCTCCAGGGCGGCTGCAGCTGAAAATGATCCTGTTGCTAATGCGGATACCCCTGTGCACGCTTCCGTGTCCAAGGTGACGACCAACTTCCGCCTATTTTCGGACTCGCTCGTCTACTTTTCGGAGAATTGGTCCAAGTTGTACAAGCACGTGGACGAGTCGTTTTTAGTGGCCCTAAAGGACTGTTCCAAATACATCATTCGTCTCACAAACCTCATTGAGTTGCAGCATAACAAGAAGATTGACTTGCAGGTGCTTCAGGACTACTTGAGTAAGGCAAGGGTGGATTTGGCCAACCTCAGTGGAACTGCTCCTTCAGCACACCAACCCCAACAGTCTGCACCCAACCCTGCCCTCATTGGCCAGTATTCCGGCGGCATCGTCAACAATACCGCCCAATTAATCAAAGATACAATCTCAACCTCCGCCACTCCACACATTGGCTCTTCCCAATCAGACAACAAAAAGTGGAAGCTTCAGAACCGGATTCTGCAGCTTGAAGGTGAAATCTCCGCGCAAACTTGTTTGGTCAACGACCTCACCAGCCGCATCATCAACGAGGAGTATCCTAATTGGGATGAGTTCAATAAGGCGCAGCTCAAGAGGGCAATGACGGAACTCTGCGACGAGAAGATTGCATTCTACAAGCGCATGATGGAGAACTGGTCGGAGGTGGAAATCAAGCTCATGAAGCGACTCGAGGAGCTTGAGTGATGAGAGTGATTGCGTGTTGTGATTTGTTTTCAAAGATGGACGTTGAATGATTGAATTGTGTCATTGACTGATGTCAAGGGGTGAATGAAGAGCCTGGATGATATCAATACCCGATTGGTCAAGAATTGAATGTTGTACCAACTGCATAAAGGTTAAATGACTAGTCAATAGCCAACTTGTCTATTTAAAAGTCTACGAGAAGGGCCAATCCACCCTACCATATCCAGAAACCAACCTCTCTGCAGCATTGGCCAACGAAATTTGGCAAGGCCAGTCACTAGAAAGATTGCAATCTACTATTTGAACGCGCCACGTGACCAGCGGCGCAGCTGCGGTGTGGAACCATGTCGCTCTGGGTCACACGCACTCGTGGTCCGGTCTTCAATATTGCGCATTGTACTAGTCCATTGATTCTTATATGCGCTATTCGTGTGGCTTCATTGTGCACCGTATTTCTTATGTCGTTAAATACCAGAGTCGAAAGATTCTACCCAATTGTGTAGATCATCGGGACGGCGCAAGACGCGGGGCCGGTTTTTCTGCACGTGACCAACCGCACGTGACCAACCACACGTGACCAATTCCACGTGATGTGCCGCGCTCCACTTAGCGCCAAGAAACCACCCCAACCCGCCTACTCCACAGGCATGCAACTCCTCTTCCTCTTCCTAGCACTGTGTTTTGTGGCGGCCGCCAACCGGGTCATCTTAAATGATGGGGCGTACACGCAAGTTTGCGAAGGGATGTACTCCAAAAAAGACTGGGGCGGGTCTCTTACCCCCCACATATCCATCAATCTAGACCATTTCGACGTTCCGCTGGATTTCCAAGGAAAAGACCCGGCCAGGGTCAACTACGTGATTTTCGCCATCAAGGACCTCGAGCACTTGGGGAAGTCGTATGGCGGAAACTCCAGAAAGTATGTCTGTGATGAAATGGCCATTGATCAGGGCATGTGCAGCTCGCAAGACTTGGGAACGTTTTTGGTGGATGGCGACTACTCCAACACGACCATTCAAATGGGCCAATTGACGGCTGCAGGAAAGACCAACATGACGTATCGTGTGCTAGAAACAGGCTACTATTGCGTTTCGACCGTTGACATCTACCGCCAGATCCAGTATGACGGCTACGTGTCTTTCCAGAATGCGTTTGGCTACATGAGTGCGTCAGAAATCCCCAAATTGCCAGGGTATGGAATCTTGACGCTCTGCTACGCCGTGGCGTTGGCGTTGTACGGGTTTCAGTTCTTTAAGAAGAAGGACAAAAACCAGATCTTGCCCTTGCAAAAGTACTTGATGGCCATGCTTTCGTTTTTGACCTTTGACACGCTTGTTATTTGGTCCTTTTACGACTTGGTCAACCGGTCCTCGCGCACGTCGTGGTTTGTGAAGGTCTACGGAGTGTTCTTGTCGATCTTGAGCTCCGCCAAAACGACCTTCTCGTTCTTCTTATTGCTTCTCATAGCATTGGGCTACGGAGTGGTGGTACTCAAACTCCCCAAAAAGGTGATGACCAGGTGCAAGATATTCGCCGGCGCCCACTTCGCCTCGTGCATGTTGTACTTGATCGGAAGCTACAACTTCAACATCGCCAACTCCGTCACAACAAATACTGACAAAGCCTACGAGGGCAGCGTTTGGGCTATTCTTCCATTGATCCCCGTGACTATCACGTTGGCGGGGTACTACCTTGCCATCTTGTGTGCAATCAGGCTGACCACCACCAAGTTGCATAAACAGAGACAGGTGATCAAGTTGCAGTTGTATGAGAACTTGGCCCGCATCATTAGTGGATCTGTGTTGTTGACGGTGGTCGGGCTCGTCTTTTCCAGCGTCATTGTGTTGTCCTTGTCGAGGAACGACGCCATCAATTCGAACTGGAAGATCGCATACTTCTTTGTGGAGTTCTGGCCCAGCTTCATTTTCTTTGCCATATTCTTGGGCGTGGCCTGGTTGTGGAGACCCACCGAGACATCGTACATGTTGGCGGTGTCGCAGCAGCTTTCTACGGGCGAGGGCGAGGGCGACGAGGGGGGCAATCTTCCCCACGGCCACGAGTTTGAATTGGACGATGTGTCGTTGATGAGCCACAGCGACGACGAGGCTCGAACCCGCGATAGCTTTGAGTTGGGCCAGCTGGACCAGCCGCCAAAGTACGAGTCTGCTGATGTGGAGCACGAGCCCACCACCTCCAACGCCAGCAACACTCTTTTCGAGCTTGGAGACGAGGACGACGAGGACGCCAAGAATCCGCCAAAGACCCGCACCGACTAACGGAGTACTTCCCTTTTTGCCGCCCCAGCCCCGTATATAAAGCCACGGGTCATTACTATCCTACTTGAGTCTCTGCAAACCATGTATTAAATCCTCAATGAGAGAACTGCCCTCAACGAGAGAACCACCCTCAACGGTTGAAGATACGATTGAAGATAGGCCTCAGACGCCAGCCCAAATCGTTCCTCCGTTGGCGTGGACTTGGTGCGAGAGCGCCTCCACCTTCTTGTCCCAGTCCACCAAGTGATGGTACAAAGTTTCCACTTGGTCCAAGTTCAAGATGCGGGGCTGCAACCATGTCACCACCAACACCTGGTCGATCTGGTTGATGAAGCCCTTGATCAAGCCGAGCGAAAAGCACTTGATAATCACAAACTCCACCTGGTCGAGCGGGGTCTTGGTCACGTCGCTGATCTCGCTGAACAGCAACCTCTTATTGGTGGTGGGCTTCAACGACACACACTCCAACAACGCCATGATGACGATCTTCTGCTTCAAGAAGTCCTGGTGGTGCGCAAGTTGCGGGGACTTGATGAGCGCGGAGCTCAACACCTGGTGGAATTTCGCCAAGTTGCCCGAGTTCAAGTGGTGAATCAACTCGTACAACCAGTAGTAGTCTCCGGAGGGCTCAGCAATGCACTTCAAAATCTCGTGGAGGATCAACTCGCCGAAATTGTAGATCTTGTCTCCCAACAATGCCGCGATGCAGAGGTCGTGGCAAAACGCCACCTGCTGCTCGCGTGTCATGGGCGTGTTGATCAGCGACAAGTAGAGCAACCCGTTGGTATAGAAGAGGTTGTAATTCTCGCTGAGCTTGTACTGCTGGCACTTGGTCAAGTAGTAGGCTGCGTTGATCTTGGAGCTGTAGTCGTTCTGCAATGTGGAGTCGAACTTGTCGTTGATGGACTCCAAGATCTCATCGGCCTGGGCCAACTTGTGCAACAACAACGCGTGTCGGGCGATTTGCAAGTTGATGTAAACGATGGCCTCGTCGTTGCTCACCACTTGGTCCAATTTCTCGAGCCGACGAGACGACAACTGTTTGGTGAGCTGCTCAATCAACGATGCCTTCAAGTCGTTTAGATTGTCGTAGCAATCTGCGCTGTTTTCGAACGACTGCAACAAGAAATCGATCACGCTGATGGAGTTCAACTTGTCCTGGAATTTGGAGATGAAGTTGTTGAAGATCTTGAACCGTAAATTGTTGGCGCCCGACTCGGGGTTCTGGAATAGCTCCTCCAAACATAAAGTCAACTGGTTCCACAACCTTCTTTCATAGTAGTCTTCCAACTGATATAGGATTTCGGTGATTTGCGGGTTTTCGGTCTCCAGCCTCAAATTGGCCAAGACCGTGGAGAAATCTGTGTCGATTTGCATAGCAGTCATGACTTTGAGTTGGAATGTGGCGACAAGCGCGCCCAAGTGGGGCGCTGTGTGCAGGCCGCGCCATGAAACCCGATCCTTTCACCTGTGAAGGCCCTAGCCATTCTTGGCAGACACATCTCTGCCTCTGGTGTGCCTCTTTTCAGTCTCTGGTGTGCCTCTGGTTTGCCTTACAGGCAAGCTCTCCTTCCAGGTGGCTATTGCTCAATAAATTCCTTCATGTCTTGCCAGCTGGTCAAGTTCTCCTGGCAAACCTGTTTTCCTGCACGCACAAAGGACAACATCACTGCAAGCCACTTCCTCTCCATCTTTACCGTGTACTCGTCGAAGGTGGTCTTCAAGTTGTTGGTCAATGTGACAAGGTCGCCGCTGGAAAGTTCAATCAACTGGTCAAGTTTGTTAATCTCTTTCTCAATATGATGCTGCCGACCCTGGTGAACTGACCGATCTAGCGGCGCCGAGTCCGCCAGAGAGTCTTTGAACTGGTCCTCCGGCAAGTTGAATGCGGTCTTGTTTCCCCCGAACAAGCCGTACCACGACTTCTTTTGATGCGAGCCCTTTCTAAGGTGCCTCAGCTCAACGCGCTCGATGGCAGACACAATCGACGGACTGTCGATGTTCAACTCCTTCAAATGTCTCAAGGACTGGTGGTCGGCCTGGGCTGAGTTGGAGAGCTCCAGAATCTTGCTGAACTTGAGCTTGTAAAGGAGCTTGAACTGGAGCAACTTGTACTTGTAGAACTTGACCAACTGCAACGCCGAGTAGTAGTATTGCATGAACTGGTTGATGGGCTCCTCCCAGTGAGGAATCACATGTGAGTGCACAAAGTGCTCCACGCTCAAGAAATTGGAGTCAATGGTCAGCCCAAACTTCTCCACAGCCACCGAGAGCTGCCTGTGGCTGTGGTCCACGGCTGGTGGCGTGGCGTGCTTGGTTGGGTCCACGGCCATTTCGTGGATCTGGAGCGAGAAGTTGTTGAGGTTGCCGCCCAATTCGATTAGGGTCTCTACCATGAGCTTCAAGTTGCGGATATTCTTGGAGTTGAGCTTGTTCAAGTCCGAAAGCACCTTTATGTTGGCATGGAAGCTGCGTTCAAACGCCACCAACTCGTGGGGAATGTCATTGAGCATGCTGGGAGTTTCTGCATCATTGATGTCGGGGATATTCAGCTCCTTCAGGCTGTAGAGGCGAATATCGTTGCTGAGGCGGTGTAGATCATCGTTCATTTTCAGGAGGTTCAGGAGATGGTCCGAAGAGTGGAGATCGAAGCCCGCCACCGAGGGTAGGAGCATGTAGAGGCCGTTTTGGTCGGTGGTGTCATTTGGGTTGGCCAAGAGGAGGTTCTGCGGTAGCTGGTTGACTGGCGGCTCGTTGACCGCATTCTCCCAGCAAAGCTCGTAGTTGGGGTCCAAGAACTTGAGCACCAACGGACAATTGCGCAAGGCCACGTTCGAATCGAACACCACGTCGCGGAGAAACTGAGTGAAGTAGCGCTTGCGCACGTCAATGACCAGCATTTCTTTGGAGCTATCGATGGAATTGATCAAGTATGTGAGAATGGTGTGTTTTTCGGGGATGGGCGGAATGATCACGCTGGGGAAAAGCTTGACCAAGTTGTCCCGAAGAGACTTGAACTCGGAGTAGCGTCGCTTGACGATGATTGGGTCCGAGCCTTCGACCGAAAGCTCGATCAAGTACACGGTAGTGGCCGAGTTCATCATCCTCTCGGTGGTGATCACATTGATCTGGAGCCGGGGGTTCTGGAGCAACTTTTTGATTCTCTGGGAGAGGCCCAAAGAGTCGTTGACCAACGCGTGCAGGCCAAAATCCACAAAGCTGTCCTGGAGATAGGACGAGTCGGGCTTGCCGTCGCCATAGAACAGCGGGTTGTTATCCTGCTCGATCTCTAGAAAGCTATCACTCATGATGGGCAGTGCTTGAATACTTGTGAGGGTTTTCAAGGATAAGGCAGACAAAGGAATTACCCTAATGGATGGATCCGGATATTAGCGAGTATCGATTGGGACACTTGACAAGATGGACGGCAAAAAAAAGAAATGTTTCCAGCAGAACAAGATTGAATGGCCCGGAGTGAACGGTTGGAAGCCGAATAAGACCCGAAACACTGGAAAACCGGAAAATACCTGAAACAATGAAATACCTGAAACAATGAAATACCTGAAACAAGGAAATACCTGAGACAAGGAAAGACCTGAATCAATGAGAGATCTGAAACAAGGAAAGATCTGAAACTATGAAATTTCCGAACCAAAATGGAGCCAATCCTCAGAGCCAGTATCCGAAGCCGCGTGTAAGGATGTACACTTGCGAGAGAAGAGCCACAGGCGGATAGCACAGGTATATATAGAAAGCGGTGGAGACACGCAAGATCACAAAGGGGTTAGATCACTGAGGCGGTTTTCAGAGAGGGGGCTCAGCGACTAGGAGCTTGCTGCTTGGGGTCAGTGTTAGGCGTGTTGGGGTGAGGGCGCGCGAGAAGGGGCTGCGCGGGCTCATAACGCAGCCACGTGAGGCTACCCACGTTCGTTGAGTGTTGGACTATTATATAATACTACTACTACTTACTACTACTAATAATATATTCTACAACTCTACTACTATCTACTACTACTGTCTACTACTACTATCTACTACTACTATCTACTACTACTATCTATACTATCTACTACTACTATCTACTACTACTATCTACTACTATCTATACTATCTACTACTACTATCTACTACTACTATCTATACTATCTACTACTACTATCTACTACTACTATCTATACTATCTACTACTACTACTACTACTACTACTACTACTACTATCTACTACTACTACTACTACTACTACTACTATCTACTACTACTACTACTATCTACTACTACTACTACTACTACTACTATCTACTACTACTACTACTATCTACCAAAGCGTTACTGGGGCGGTCTGTCCTAGCAGCCAGTAATGAAATCTCCTTAAGCACTATACCAGGTGTATCCAAGCCTGGCCTTTCCCCGGCATCAACCGGTGGAGCAGAGACAAGAAAAAATTAGTTAGGGACAAATCAGACTCAAAGTCCTGAATTCTAAGTTTGAGACTGAAATCACAGCAAAGCTCAGAAGGTATGGACATGCCATGTGCATGAAACCGGGCAGGGAAGGCCTATGTGTACCAAACACAGCAACGATGGGTCATCAGCGGTCTGGATCGAGTAGCCCAGATCAAGTGACCATAAATCAGAGCCTTGTATAATATCGAATGTGTGCATCGCATAGCCTCTGATACGTGATCCTGGCAGCTCAAAGAAGAGGCCCTGTGAAGATTATCAATGTAACATATGGATCATCCTGCTGTATGGAACTGGTGCCCTTTCTTCTGAGGCATTGGTGGACCCGAAAACTTCGACAGAGGTGTGAAAACGGGGATGGCCAATCAGAGCTGGTTGTATACTTTGGGCTTCTGAATAGTCTTGTGAAGTATCACCGCTAACATGTAGGTATTGTAAATTTCCATGGGTAGCCAGGATGGCTTGTATGATCCATACATTGAGTGCAAGCCACAATTCAACAGGAACATGTTCAGAGTGTGGCTGACCTCTTTGTGGAGCCCTGGTCTGGAGAACGAATTGGCGGAATAACCCTGGTTCGGGTGGACTAACAAGCAGCCAGAGTAGGAGACTAGTAAAGCAAAGAAAGCCAAGAAGAAGAGAGCAGGAATGAGGGAGGGGGTGTGAGTAACGAGTAATGGACTGTAGACAAGGAATCCTAATTTGTGGTTGGTCTATCCGCGTATGTCGCAGGCAACCCTATCATGGATTCTCTTGACTCTGGACCCACCTTCGAGTCGACTTGCCTGGGCCATCCGTCCTGGAGCACTTGACACTTTGCCTTTTCGGTGTATTGGTCACTCTATCCCCTGCTTATTTCCTTAGTCTCTTCATGTGATGGTGTTTTTCAGGGTACTGGTTATTCATGGCCCTGGCTTTTCGAAGCGCAAGGTTTCTTTCTTTCTCCATGTCATGTATAGTTTCACCAGCCACAATGTGCTTCACAATGATGAGGTCGCAAATCAATCGTAATACCGAACAATTGTTCTGCAACAGAAAAGGCAGCAGGACTATGGTTCTCATAGCGATTCCAGTGGTTTCGTGTCTTCCTGTACCGCTCAATAAGGACCCTTGGAGGGGTGTGCTTCGGCGCCTGCTTGATACCTGCCCATAAGATACCTCGAAGCAGATCCATGTTTTTGTTGAAAAAAAAACTAGTAGTTTGAGCTGATGCGACTTGAAGCAGCGAGCGCCGGCACCTTATATATATGCGTGAAAATTGCAGCCAGTCTCGGCACGACTGGGCGGTTTCGCGCGTATATATAAGAAAGGAGTTTCTGTTATTTTCGTTCATAATGAACCTCCTACCTGACAATTTTTTTTTTTTTACATCAGCTACTTGAGCCGATTATAACAGACAAGTCCGTTTTAACGACACAGGCTGATTCAGCAGCCGAAGGATGAAATGGCCTGTTTCGGCACGAGTGTACGGAAAAGATGATTCCAAAGGTGCTTAAATTCCAGGATTTTGAAGGGATGTATTTGTCCGCAATGTCTCTCTTTTAGGAAAGCTTCTATGGTCATACTAGTGGAAGTTTTGATAGCTTCAAAAGGAAGTTGTGGTTCTTGAATGTTCGTTCGCTGATGAAAGCAGCTCCGGACGTGGCCCCCGACTTTTAGATTGCAGCACCCAAAAACCCAAACGCCGAGCTTGTCCTTTTGCAGGGATGACTCTGAGGTTTTCTCACGAGGTACGCGGCTCAACACACCTAACTCGAAATCAGAAGTTCTGGGAGTTGAAAAGGGGGATGTCTCGTGCAGGCTAAAGCAACCCATAAAATACACGTGTGGCCAAATCATACCAAAGATGTTTGCTTAGCTTGAAATCACTGCTAGTATCGCGGAACCTGCTCGGCAGTTATAATATAGACCAGAATTAGACATCGTGGGCTCTAATTGATCAAAATGGGCCAATCCCGGAAGCAATGGCTCGCCTAGGCGGCGAGTAAAGACAGAGATCCTGTGTGCAGCAACTTTAGAAAGAGTACCGTTTCCAAACTCTTTTCAGATATGATTGCAAAAATGGATATCTCTTCCAAATACACGGCTGTGGCCAAATGGTTCTGGAAATTCAGCCCTACTTGTGGATCATCGAGTAGTCTGGCTTCGAAGAGCTTGGTCTTGCTGTATGGGTGGGTTCCAGAAGAAGTGATTGGAATCAGGTGCTGCGAAACGAGGGCACATGATGTGGCACGTGCTCTTTTCTAGCATCGCTCGTCTTTAGATGGCCAGACTTTATTTCGGAACGCGGGTTGAAGACTGTCCAGCACATCCTGACACCACCCTCAGGCCAGGCCCAAGACTGCGCGAAAGTCCAGTGGTGCATATCGTTTACGCACGCGACGTGGAGAGCAGGAGGGCTTCTGTGCATGATGTGCTCAAGTCCAGGAAGCACATCTACTCTGTTTTTTCACGACTCTTCCGCAAAACGAGAGGCACAGAAAAAGCGGCACGGACAAACCCAGGCTTGCCTTATTGTTGTGCGCAGAGGCCGGCCACGTCAGAGAGTCAAAATCTCATTCCCAAACGAGTACGACAAGGCATATCTGCACATAATGAGCGTGGAGAATGGGGGCATCACGAGCCCTTACGCTTAGGGCACCATGCTCAGTGGAGCAAACCACAGAAAAAATCACCGAGCGGTCACCGAATGGTCACCGAACGAATCACGTCAATTTGACAAAAATTCTTGGAGGTGCAGTGCCCAGAAAATTACGCGCGTCAAAGGTGCATGTGTTCATGCAGCTCCATCAGTCTAGTCTTATTTCAAATGACGTCGATCTCCATCGCCTCCATTAAATGTGGTTTTCAGTCTACATTCATCAAAAAAAAACGGCCGACTCAATCTTCAAACTATTAAGATAAATTTTAATCCTTGAACATTGCCTTTGACTTGGCAGATTCTTTGGGCCTCCAGTTTCTCCGTGTTTTCGGCGGGGCAAGATCTAGAGGTGTTATAAGCGGGAACGCGTTAGCTTGGTTGTGTATCCACCGTTGCACCGCGTCCCTCATGCACATCGGCAAGGGGACGGAGCGGCTGTACGACTCTAAAAAATGCTTTTCTGGTCACACGACACTAGCGGCCCTTTGGATCGGAGACGCTTCGGCGAGACCTCCATTCAGACCAGCACAGACCAGTCCCCATCGCAGTTTCCCACAAAGCCCAAGATTCCCGGACCGGTACGACGTTTCACCCCTTCAAAACTGGATCCATATCTGCATCAAAGCTGAGCCATCCGACCGGCCTAGCCACGCCGCATCATTCCACTAGACTCAGGTCCTGCGATCACCTGCTCACACCGTACCGCTTGTCACTGAAAAGTCGTGCATCATCGCCCGGGCAACTCTCACATGGCCATCCAACCAATTTGTTGCACTCTTTCAGCCTAGCTCTTTTCGGCAAGCAAATCATTGCATAGGTCAATTCATTTTTGATCTATCAAGTCCCGCATCTACTGAGACAACCCGGCGAGTGAAGGGCATACTGAGCGAGTCCGATTGTCACCCATCTGTCCACTTGTTGCCCCTTTCCAGCTGTCCAAAGCCGTCGTTCCTTACCAGCTGCCTATTACCCAAAAATGTGGCTGAACATGGTCTTTTCCAAGAAACTTCTAGCGTCGCTCATCATGGCAGTATTGTTGCTCAACATCAGCTTTTTCTTGAACCGTTCTCGGGCCGCCGAAAATGACCTCTTCAAGAGCTTTCAAGAGTTCCTAGGTCCCAGTTGCTCGGCAGACGACATTGAGGCATCACCGCCAGCGTCCACTAACGATGCCAAGGTGCGCTTGCGTCCATACTTGGACGACCGACCCCACGGGTTTTTGGCCGTGTTGCGGCTAGACAGCCGCGACGTGGAGGAAGATCCTGGGACGCGTGCGGCGTCGCAGATGATGGTGGACGCGGGGCTGCTGGTAGCAGTGCACGAGATCAAGCAATACGTGCCAGATCCCGAGAGCCAGCCACCCTTGGCGTCCATTGACATTCAGAACCATGCTAGGTTTAGCAGCGAGTTAGCAGGCTTCCTTGCGCAGTTGTGGCAGACCATCCAAGAGCATAAACCGAAGGTGGGCGCAATCAATGACGATAAGCACTATGCCGAGGCCCGGGAGGAAAACCAGGTTGCGCATAGCGACGGCCGCATTCCTCCCGAGAATGGACACTGGCGCGAGGACTACACGGAAGAGCCCATACGGAGCCAGGAGTACTTGCTGTACTTTTTGCGCCTCTCCGGTAAGGAGGTGCGCTCCATTTGGGAGGCCCACCAGGCTTTCTTGGACGTCATGCCGCAGGACTTTCCCGGCGCCGTTTACCAGCTCGGAAAGCTCTCACAGTTTATGCATGGCGACGGCATCGTTTACCTTGGCGGCGGCAATGCCACCCAGTTGGCGCTCACATCCATCTCCATGTTAAGGGCGACCGGCAGTGCGCTACCCGTGGAGGTGATTCTTCCGCGGCGGTCTGACTTCGACAGTCAGTTGTGTACGTGGACGCTTCCGGCGCTCAATGCTCGGTGCAAAATCATGGAGGACTACTTGCCGGCGGCGATGAGCGAGTCGGTCAGCGACCACCAGCTCCGAAACATGGCGCTCTTGGTATCGTCGTTCCAAAACGTGTTGGTCCTCGACGCAGGCAACATCCCGCTCAAGAACCCGGACCACATGTTTGTGAATGAGCCCTTTGCGACGCTGAGAATGGTGGTGTGGCCTGATCTCTGGCGGAGGTCCACGTCGCCGCACTTTTACACCGTCGCCGACATCCAAACCGACGAGGAATTCCACATGAGGAATTCGTTCTCATCCTACGACCTGCGGGGCAACTCAAACGACCCGTTGCAGTTGTCGTTCCACGATTCCAGAGGCACAATGGCCGAGGCCGCCAGCGAAGCCAGCCAATTGTTGATCGACAAGAAGCGCCATGCGCGGACCCTCTTCTTGGCCATGTACTACAACACTCACGGGCCCGAGTACTACTACGCTCTCTTGAGCCAGGGCGCGGCGGGCGAGGGCGACAAAGAAACATTCTTGGCGGCGGCCCATAAGCTCGGGTTGCCGTTCTACCAGGTGAGCGAGTTCACTCGCGAGTTCGGGCCGCCGGACGATGCGGGGAAGCGGCAGTTGTTTGGCTTGGCGCAGTACGACCCCATTGTGGACTACCTCGAGTCGACGACTCCAAGGCGCACAGTGCCTTTCAAAGGGCCGTACGCCAAGAACAGGCACGACGCCAGCATCAACAACTACGAGCGCCACTTCTACCAATCCCACTCGCTCATGTTCTTGCACGCCAACTGGCCCGGGCTTTCTCTCGAGCAAGTCTTGATGGGCGGGCCAGGCGGAAGAGGCATGAAGACGGAGTCGGGCGCCCGGCGAAGGCTATACACGGACGACTTGTTGCACGAGTGCAATGGCGTGGACATCGAGTCCATGCTAATGCACTACATCCACGCATGGTTCTGCAGTGTCCGGATCGACATGAACGGCGTGGCTCCCAGCACAAGCCCCGAACGCCTGCTGCTCTGCACAGAAGTGGAAGAGCAGATAGAATATCTCCAGAAAAAGTGACTCGACTGAATATTCAACTGATGATTCCTATTCCCGAAGCGCCAGCTTCAGACCCTCTGCATGGACTGGACATGTTCTAACCGTGACTCCCATGAGTGACGATTCCGCCTGTGAAACATGGGTCACTATGCTATTCTCAAGTGAACACGTATTTATATTATGTATTATGTATTACGTATCCATATTATGTATTATGTATTTATATTATGTATTTATATTATGTATTACGTATTTATATTATGTATTATGTATTATGTATATAAGTCCAAATCATCATCCAAGGCATGTGGTGTCAGGGACAAGCTATTAGCATGTCAGCCCTGGTAGTGTACCACCCATAGGTGATGTGAGGATTCTGAAACAGGTATGTAAGTCTCCGTATGAAAAGGCAGGGAAAATGGACCAAATCGTCGACACGCCAATGATTGCAGCGAAATGAATGATAAGGATGATTCCTGGTTGTTCGATGGCATGCATCATGGTAACAGTTGAGACAGGATTCAAAGTGTTAAGGTGAAACGGTCAAAGTGTAGACAAAACGGCGAACGATTCGAAAGTGGTGAGCCGAATTGGAGTAGCAGGAAAATTGCCAAAGTCAAGTATAAATTAGTTTTGATTTATTTGTGAAAGCTTCCCTAGAATTATACACACGGAAGACCGCACGAGTCGTGACACACCCAGGCTGTGCGCCTGAGTGGATGTTCTGATGGCTACTAAGGATAGTAGAACTCAGAACATGTAGAACTCAGAACATCCCGGGTCTATCGATAATCATTGACGATAGCATTCCTGATACGATCCTCAAACATTGACAAGCAGTTAGAAGCTTACACCCTATTGCGAATACAGGCTTAACGTGCCAGGTGGCATAATAATTCTAACATTTGGTAGCGCAAGTTGTACCAAGTGTGGATCCAGCATATGTGTCTCAACAAGAGAACACAAGAGCAGAGGTAGCTCCTCCAGGGATCACTTCTTTGCAAAAGAAGACGGAGATAGGCACTCCGAGAACAAGTACGGAGAAGACTGAATCAAATATGGAGATGATGACTGGAACAGATTCGGAGATGATGACTGAATCAAATACGGAGATGATGACTGGAACAAACGCACCGGTGAAAGGCGTTTCAACCGGAAGGAACCTCCGTTATCAAATCAGCAAAATTCCCCGGAGATTACGTTCGACAAATCTCAGGATGCGTTGCAGTCTAGCGAAATGGAAGATGATGTCGGAGCCCGACAGGTCCAACCGAGGCCAGACGCATCTCCACGCAAAGTGTGTTTAGCCGCAAGTACCATTGAGGAATCGGCTCGGGACCCGTGTGAATTGTATTCTTTTTAGGAGTTGTTGTGCAATTCAAGTATAGTGTATAGGGACGGGAGGATCAGGGTCATGGAGCACTTGTAAATATAAGGTTCAACAGGTGATACTTAAATTGTCGAACCCATTCTATAAAAATAGTAGAGATTTATGCAGGTTTACTAATTGGGAGGATGCCATTTACATTCGGCTATTTCGTATGCCATTTACATTCGGCTATTTATACCATTTGCATTCGGCTATTTCGTATGCTTTCATCACGAGCATACACCAGTCTCGACATTTTCTACAAGGCTCATATCAGGTTCGAGGGCGTAAGGCTTTGAGAAGAGGCATCTATTGATAGAGCAAAGGGAATCACCCGAGTTGTATAGAAAAGCTCACGGCGCCACGTTCGGGCTGTTTTCGGTAGAGAAGGCTCTGATCGGCAGTCGTGCTGAGTCACCGGATCAGCCTCTGGAGGTAAGGGCTAATGGGCCTGGGCCCAGCACAGACGCAAGGTCATAGAGGCAAGGTCCGGCGTCATACCGCGTCTAGCCCTATAGAATTTAATACTAATAACACATCTCTGTATACTTTATTATATTCCATCATCTATTAAAATCATTATACTTCATATAGAAACAGAATTCTTGTACTTGCACCCACAAGATTCAATGATTCGTGGATACAAGTCTTGTGTTCAGGAGATGTAACTTCTTCTTTGTTCTCCTTTATATAAGAAATTTAATAATCTATTGTTGTATTAATCATGCATTCTATTTTGGTACAAATTATTAACCGTAACTGTCAAGGCAAGTGTCAAGGCAAGTCTCTAGACGACAGGTGATTGAACTCCAAGCAGTAGCCTTGACCATATTTAAAGAATTCTTCATGAGTTTTAACCGTTTGGAAAAGAAGATTTTTCTATTTTTGTAATTGTCTCAAAATACTTAGCTGGGTGGCTTTATCTATTGAACAAATAAGTCTGACCTTGTTCAGATTAAGCCTCAACGCGCATGCATTTAGCCCTGAAGCTACTAGTCCATTTGAGCACCTATGGGGCGCGCACTACCATTGGGAGTAACAATTTAGAACTTCCTTTTATGCCCATTTAAGTGTATTTTGCCAATTAGATTATAAACCTTGGGCCCCAATAAAACGTTAGTTTCATCAAAGAATTTCATGACCCTAGAGTGGAGGCCCGACTACGGTAGCACAAAACATATCTTACTATTAACCATGGACATGTATCCAGAGGAGAATCTATTGATGATGATTTGTTTGCTTTCGTCCTTTCACAGTCGCAACTGCTGCCTTGTTAACACAGTAGAGTTGAAGCCTTTGGACCAGATCAATCTCACTCAATAGATTATTGATCCACCCTGATTCTTGAGTTGTTGTGCAGAGAGCTACCAACTCAGAGTGCCTTGTAGAAATCGCAACCATAGTTTGCAATTTTGATTTCCACAGTACTGGTGAGGATCCAAGCATAATATGTATCCTTGACGGAAAGAAACTCATGATCTGTTTCCGATCCATAGCTGGCATCTGAATAAGCATTGACTTGATATGTTGATTGTGTCTCATAAATGAGCCCCAAGGTTGCTGTTTTGCTGAGATAGCGGAGAACTCTTCTTGCTGCTTTTATGTGTTTTACCCTTGGTTCGGCTAGATATCTCGAAAGTTTCAGAGTGATGAAGTTGATGTCGAATCGAACTGTATTAGCCGCAAAGGGTAGTTTCCCAATGATGGATCTGTACTCTGTTTCGTCACAAAGTTGTTCGTCTTCCTCACTTGTATCTTTATCAAAGCCTTTTGGGTCAGCAGAATTTGCTTGAGTTCCAATCAAGTCATAATTTAGCAAGAGCTTTTCAATGTAATGGTTCAAGTGTAATTTTGTTTCCCACTTTAATGTTAATTCCAAGAAATTGTGTTATGTTCTTTTGTAGTTGTTTCAACGTCAAGTGCTTGAGAGAGGGTGTATTCGTTGATGATCCCTAAACAAGGGGGATCATCCGACTTATATAGGTGAAAACCGGCCCGGCCCGCATGAGGCGTCGGGCACCTCAGGGCGAGGTGGGGGCCTGATTACGCCATCTTTGGTCGAGTGGGGGCATGATTACCTTTGGTCGAGTGGGGTGTCATACACGTTCGGGCCGCTTAGGCGACCCGACAAGTCCCGGTCGGGCTTATCTAGACCAATGGCGCCTTGAGGCGGGTGTTTGTCCTGCATCTAAGAAAACGCCCGACGTTGCACTTGGATAAAAACCACGGCGCTGCATCGGATCGCAGTTGGTGCCATCTCGTCTGAGTCTCGGAGATGGTCGGTCGGGATTGGACACGTCTCTCTCCAGGTGGGGGTAACGATGGTTTCCCCTTGCAGCGTACGTCGCAGGTAAATTTATATGCATGGGTAGATCTAACATATCTGCTACTGAAGTAGTCCACAACTATCTTCACGATACCATGGCTGTGTTATTCGAGCTTGGATCACCACTGGACATTAGTCCATGGTTACTCTATGGTCCTC
>NLAK01000031.1:0-145189 GCA_002370295.1 Metschnikowia bowlesiae | reverse complement strand
TGGGGGTAACGATGATTTCCCCTAGTAGCGTACGTCGCAGGTAAATTTGGTATCCATGGGTAGCGCGCTACCCATGGTGGATCTAACAGGGGTAACAAAAGTATATTCCAAAGCGGAATTTAAGCACAGAAAGAAATCACTAAGGCCAGAAACACGAGAAGAGATGTAAAACTGAATGACACAGTTCGGCCGAAATCCGGTAAAAGAAACAAACCAGACTGGTGTAAAGATAGTCGGATCCACCGATATTTGAACTCCAATACCGAGTACATTTATACGATTGTAATACGCGAAGTTTCAATCCAATTGAAGTAGGCTAGATAATCATTATGTACAATATCTGAATGTGTAAATTCCTACCTGAAGTAGCCGTCAGAATATCCCTCATTCGAAGTTCATCCGTCAAGAAATTGGCTCCGAAACGATCTATGACCATTGACGAGTTGCTAGAGCTTATAACATCATTGCGAATACAGGTTAACGCCTCAGCTCGTATAATAATTCTAAGAGAATGGTTTGAACATGAAAATGTTCAGGGTGCCTAGAGGATACTGACTACCACTAGTAAAGCTCGTCATGCGAACGTAACCAGAGATGCAAAGGTCTAAGAGCCACAATCGGACCAAAGGATTTCACAAGCGGTTACAATATACCCCGCTCTGAGTGAAACATATGAAAAACCAAATAATACCAACACCCGGAATAAGGTGTAAATTCAAACTATCCTATCACGGTCAAACCGCAGATAATGAACCAAATTAGCTCTCCTAGGTTACAGCTAGAAGTAAGGATAACTTGAGAGGTATAAAGCATAATCCTCCAATAAAAGAAAATTTAAAGACTACGATACATTTGAAGTACGTTAGACAATGATCAGGTATAAATCTGAACGAGCGAGCTCCTACTTGAAGTAGCCCTCAGAAAATTTTCGAATATGTCGATCATTATTGACAAGCCATTAGAAGCTTAGAACTTCAAGCGAAAACAGACTTAAAGTTCCAGTTCGTATATTATATTTCATCAATATGTTGTGCATGGATTCTACTTGACCTAGTGCAAGGTTCCAATGGGGTCTATAACACGAGGATCTACTCGGTATGAAAAAGGATGTGCGCAAGCAAGACTTGCTTATGAGTACGAGTTTCGCATTAGTACGATTCTCCTAGGAGTATGTGATTCTGATGATGGAATGAGGTAAGTCTAGTCGTAGGGAAAAATTCATATCATCAGATATATGATGGGTACGTGAGCCTAGTTATGACCAGGAAGTACTCAATCTAAATAGCTTTGAACATGCATACTGCCAGGTAACGAAGAACACCCCCAACACTGTTCAGGGGAGCTTCTGCTATTAGTTAGTATCCGTTCATGGGGTCAGCATTCCTGGAAAAGGTCAGAACAACTGAGAAGCCCGTTAGAAGCTTGTAACTCTCGCGACCATAGGCCTACGCTCAGGGCCGTATAACATATATGACATGTTTAGAAACAATTCTGATCAGATGTAAGGTATCCCGGGTGCGTCATAACCTGCATTACATGCATGCAGAATCCTTATACTAAGTGAATGTAAAGGAGGTTTTCCTCCCCGCGACTATGTCCTCAATGAGTTCCTCGTCTATTCTAGGTTCAATACATACCTTGTTTGACTTTAGTACGTGAGCATACGTCGGCGTTATAAAGAAAACCCTAGTGTTCCTGTCTTTTCACAACATATTTAGACGAGTAACCGTTGGGGTCTAAGTCACAAAAATTTCATTTGTATACACCGTATAAACGACCTTGCACAAGTATTCACAGGTTTTGTTTATTCGGGCTACTTTACGACTGTATTCTGGCCCAAGATTGTTTTCTCAGATGCAACCGCCATCCACGAGAATATACGTAACTGTGGAATAACAATTGGTATTGAAAACCCGAAATGTATATGAACTCAACAAATGAAAAGTGAGTTGAGAAGTAAACAAGAAGCGTAGAAAAAGAGACGTAGGGGTCATGCGGCAGCCATTCGAGGAAACACTACCAGAACAGGCAACATGGGTAGCAGTTGTCAGAATGTGATGAACTAAGACCAAATTCACCTATGGAAACATCATGAAGTTCAAAACCCAACTCAAACTCATAAATTCGAAGCAAATAATTTAACATAAAAGCGTAACCATGAAGCTACTTTCATGTCTCATAAGCAAGTTACAGTGTGTAGAGTAATTTCTAACGGATAATCCGCACTCATGATGTAGTCTATTGTAATGTTGCCTGATGTATCTGCTGAGTTGGCAGCCGCCTAGTTTACAGGAGTGCCAGTTCCGGTGAAATGATTAAATAAACACTTTTACGTGGTATAAAGCGTCGAACACCTCTCCCATAGCACTGAGGATTAACTGTAATTAGTGGCCTGTGAGTACTTTGCGCTATCGCAATTCTAGGATGCACAGTAGAATTATCGATTAGTAATATGCCTAGGTGTGCACATAACGTGTCTTAAATCAAGCCGCTCAGAACATTTGGTTTTCTTTCATTTAAGCCCCGAAATGACCAAAGCATTTGAAACACTCTTCAATGTTGATTTGAAATGCCAGTCGTGCGTGGACTGCATCAATGATGCTCTAAGCCAATTGAAAGGTCTTGACAGCTTGAAAGTTGATTTGCAAGGAGGCACAGTGGCAGCCATAGGTGTAACACCACCATCTGAAATAGTTAAAGCTATAAATTTATGCGGAAAAGACGCCGTAATTCGTGGATCTGGAAGACCTAACTCTGCTGCTGTGTGTATCTTGGAGAGTTTCAACCCTGATGAAAAATTTCATCCTGTGAAAGGTTTGGCTAGACTTGTTGAAGTAAGTGACGACGTTGTCGTGGTAGATTTAACTGTCAACGGCCTCCCAAAAGGAATCTATTATCCTCAGGTTAGAACTTCGGGCGTTTTAAGTCAAGGTGCAATGTCAACAGGTTCATTGTACCGCTCTCTTGAACCCATCACAGTTGATCAACCCTCCGACATTTCTCTGAAGATCAATTCCATTGGAGCTTTTACCTCAGGATCTCAGAATCTTTTCTCTGCTCAGTCGTTTTTCCAATTCAGAGTGAAAGTACAAGACCTCATTGGAAGAAGTATCGTGTTGTCTACAGTCCGAGACGAGGTTACTAATGATTCTGTATGCGGGGTGATTGCTAGGAGTGCAGGAGCTTGGGAAAACGAGAAGGAGGTCTGTAGTTGCACCGGCAAAACTGTGTGGCAAGAACGCACCGATGCATTGAACAGAGGAATAACATCATGAATAATCCTGAGTTAGTTGAAACTACGAAAATAAGTAACACGGAATACAATATTTCCCCAGGTTACAGTCTCACCATTTTACAGCTCCTTTGCGCAGCGCGACCTGTTCTGTCATTATACAGGAAAATTTTAGGAACAATTGTAACCTCCTGGTCCGCTTTTTTGATAGTATATTGGTCCCCCATAAGCACGTTCTTTGAATGTCTCGCTCCAAATCGTTGGCGGATTCTTCCGAAGTATATTCAGTGTTCCGAGAGCAGATCGAAACTATCAAGAATAAGCGGAGTGTCAAGATCAAGCTATCCAGCTTTCCCTCATCTGCTACATTCGCAGAAATATGCAATGTACTTGTCCATATCTTGAACCAGTTTGTCCCTGTTGTTTATTTGGAGAAAATCTCTTTGTTTGATAATGGACTCACAGCCCTTCCCAATGAATTTTTTTTACTCTGTGATAGTCTGTTAAAGGTGTTAGACCTCCATAATAATCAGTTCACCAATATTCCACATCCTTTGGTCGCCAACTGCCCCAATCTCGAGCGCTTGGATCTCTCAGGAAACAATTTTTCCATTTTGCCGAGTACTGTTTTTAGCAACTTTTCCAATTTGAAGTACCTCCTGTTGAAAGACAACAACATATCCTATCTACCCCCAATTTTGGGAGAATTAATCAGTCTCGAAACATTGTATGTTTCCGGAAACCCCTTGATTATGCCGAATGCTGAGGTCATTAACTCCATGACAGGTGGAATTAACGACTTGAAGGCATATTTGGTATCTAATAGCAACATCATTGACCAGCATATTGAAATGCAAACCCAAGCATCGCAATCTTCGGGGCCTCTTCCATCCACGCCTAGTGTCGCTAGGGCAAGGTCTCTTTCAGACACACGTGGCAAATCTCTGAAAGCCTCCAGAAGAATGGGTCTTATCATAAATAGTAACAAGGCCACCCCAGAAAGCAATGCGAGCAATCCAGCCTCTACTTCGGGTTCCAACGATTCTTACACTCAGAGCAAGCTGGAAAGGAATTTACTGTTGGCAATCAGTGGAAGCAATGATAATTCATCGGGCTTTATCCTGAGGGAGTTTTCGAACAAAGATGAGTTCAATATGGGAACTTCAACTTACACTACTCCCACTGCAAGTATTCCCCGTTCTTCCTCACCACCATCTGCAATTCAAAGCAGTTTCGCTCGCCCATTGAGAAACCGGTCCAATACTCTTAGAGACATTAATCAAATTTTGGAACCGAATGAACTTAGTGAAGATCACAAACCTGGCGCATATTTTAGACGGCTATCTACCTTGCAGGAGCGTCCTGCGGACGAATCGTTCAAACACATCTCGGAGGAAGGGTCTAGTTTGGAACCAGTGCTCGACGACGCAAAACAAGCATCGAAAAAGACTCAGAATGCTGAACACCTACAGCTTTCTGCGCCAAACAAAAAAGTTGCTTCTAATGCGCAAGCATCGATTTCAAATCACAACAGTCTGCATTCACAAGCATCTACCCAGAAAACCCATATTTATGTCAGAGCATCACAGCATGATAGATCTACGATTGTAAAAGTTGCGAGGAAGATATTATTCTCTTTTAGTGAGTTGCATTTGTCAATCAAGAGATTTGCTGGTTTCTGTTGTGATAAAAAGATTTCAACGAAAATCGTCAGTTTACTTCACTTGTCGAAAGAGAATATCGACATCTTAGTGGAAACGATGGAAGCTGTCGAAGATAATGGCGAGAATCACGACTCTATCTTAAGCTCTCTTCAGACTTGTATTTCTTCATTCAAGATGATATTGTCTATTCTCAGCGAAAATTTTGCCTCATTTGTTGCCAAAATTGACGTTTGCTTCATACGAATGGTGTTTTTGACTTTATTTGGTTCCCTTAATGAGTTGCAGAATGCACATAAGCTCTTGAACCCAAATACTTCCGCACTCAAAAGTCAATCAACTTTACTCAGAAACCATTCGGCCATGTCAGATTTGGCCAGTGGCACGCCAGTTGACGCCAAGGCAAAGAACTTGTCTGCAATACTTGGCTTAGCAGAGGAAGGGGCGAATGAAAACCCAGCTTTACCTTTGGCATCAGAAACAGTCGCATCATTAGATGAAATTGATGAGCGCTTGTACCAATCTATTAACGTCGCTACAGCTAATGCTCAGGTAGTTTTTAGCGAGTTGACGAAGGCAATGAGCAAGAGTGCCATCGCTACAGCAAACGCGAAAGCAAATCAGCCAATTAACCCCACTGTTGCGCTCAAATTCAAGGAACTAACAAATGTTTGCATATCATCAATGGAGATCACTAAAAGACTAAGTTCGAAACTCGCGACCATCCGAGCCAATCAAAATTCATATGCCAGGAGGTCGTTTTGGGACGACATCAATCTATTCTTGAAAGCGATAATCCAAACCTTTTCAAGTGTGAAAGGAATTATGAAAGACGCACCAATTTTAAATGAAATTAGAAGATCTATGGCCAATCTCACGAAGACTACCAAAGAATTAACAATTTTCTTGGAAGCTTCCTCATACAAAACCATGTCTGACCTTCTGGGCTCCCCCCCTCTGGGAAATGTGTTGCCTTCAGGCTCTAGTATACTGTTGGCAGGTTCCATATCTGCATCATCAGTGAATTTACTGCAATTGGCCAGCATTGGAGCAGTGAGGACACCTATAGCGGCCAGCATAGGAACAGCAGCAGCTCAAGCGATGAATGCTCAGCAAGATAACCATTCCAATTCTAATAGTTCTATGCCGGCGTTGAACATACCGCCGCTGGTAGCTTCAGATCTTCTGAACACAGGGTTACATACTGCACCAGTCCAGTCAATGGAGCAATTCTACGCGAAAAATGTCAACCCTTTTGATCGTATCTAGGTGCGTGTTGTGCATGAGCTGAGACGCGAAATTGGTTTGTGTTGAAAGTTAATCTTTTAGCGAGTATACCACGGTGCAGTTATGAAACAAATTGATTTGAGTTATCGTAAGTCACTTCTGGAGTCTCAAGAAAAGGTTCATCACCAGGCATTGGGGTATGCTGACCCATGTGGACATCTTTCGGCTTGGAGCTTCAGTACAGATCTATGTCGAAATTATCACTTGAACTTGCCTCCTTGCTTTTTCCCTAGCGACTTTTCTAATCGACCTGGCATCAGATACATCAGCTCCACTTCAAACCTTGTCAATTCGTGTCCAGCATTAAAATTTTACCACGAGTACCGAAATTCTGGTATCTTTCAACCCAATAGTGGATTGGTAAACCAAAGGCCGAAGTCTGGGTCACAGGAAGATTTGCTTTGTTTTTCAGATTATACGACCAGTATGAACTTAAATAGCTACACGCCTTTGCAGGCAAACTTCTCAAGGCTCTCAAATTCAGCCTCTGTGAGCAAAACGCCCCCCTACTTTTCAACGCCTATACCTCAGAAACCGGAAAATTTAGTTCGAGAGGAAGATGAACTGCTGTTTTCAAGTGGTTCTTTCTTCGACTGCCATTCACTGAAAACATTGGTTAATAAGAGGCACGAAGGCATTATAGGTAGTCCGCAGAAGGCTCTTCGAGAAAGTTCAGAGCCTGTAAGTGAACAAGGTGAAGGAAATAAGCCTATCAAATATTATAAAGCGGATATTCTCAAAAATATAATGAATTCCCTCATACCCAAATATCAGAAAACTAAAAAGTTGCCAAAGGCAAATGTGCCTAAGACGTCGAGCGACGTGCCGCGAAGTGTTGCATTAGTTGTTTGCGCAGGCGCCTGGTCAAACATAGAGGTTGATTGTGCTGAACGCTGTGTACTGAAACTATCGGAATTGATAGACATGGTGAACGAGTACCTTGAGACAGAAGTTCCTTCTGTTGAAATTAAATATGATTCTGGGGTTAATGATGCAACGGTGAATGGGAAATTTGATACCATCACGTGTTAGATACGCACGTGACGAGAACATAGTTAGGGCACGCAAGTCGTTCTCAGCGAAGTTCCCGCGGAGTTGCCGCGGAGTAACTGCGGAGTAGCTGCGGAGTTGCCGCGGAGTTACCGCCGCTGATAGAGTGATATGGCCAGGGGATCCTTCACCTAAACGTTACAAAACGCGATGTTTTGCCTAGCAAAAGCCCTCACTATCGCTTAGTTAAATTGCCATACAACTACAAATATTAGATATGACTGCAGACACTTTGAAGGTTGTGTCATCTGCTTCTGGTTTCGGCTGCACCGTTGAGTTGCCCGCTTATGCCAAAAACGACCCTGCAAACTTAAATGACGCTGATTTCAAGGCGCTCTATGACGCGACACTCACTCATCTTGTTGTTGTTATTGCAGATCAAGCCAGCCTCTCTCCGAAGAGTCAGTACCTTTTGACTAAGAGATTCGATCCCACGATCCCCGAGCCAAAGGAAGAGGGAAACGATGCTTATGGACACGGTAAAGAGTTCCGTCACGAGAAGTCTGTTCTTCGAAAAGATGGATGCACTGTGAAAGGCCAACCTCAGGTACAAATTTTGGGTCAAGGCGTCTTTGCCGCTGATGAAGCGGGAAATGATAATAATGAAGAAATCAAACTAACTCATCCCTCTCATACTACGTTCCATAAGTACCCCTTGACCGAACAACAAATAAAGGAGAAGAACCAAACACGATTTTACAGGTGGCATATCGACTCGGCTCTTTACGATTTATCACCTCCTATGGTCACTACGCTTTTGGGAATTAAAGTTCCTCCTGTAACTCAATTGCAGACAATAGATTATGATGATGGTAGTGGAGAACAGTTGAAATTGACTCAAGGAGCTACTTGTTTCGTCAGCGGCGCAGCGGCATTCCAGAGGCTTTCTGATGAAGAAAAAACTTTCGCCTTGAATACAGTGGTAGAGTATTCACCTCACCCATATATTTTCATATCTCCGGCCAAGGCTACAAAAGACGGTCTTACCATGGAGTCAGAGGGCAAAGAGATGAAGTTTGAGGATTTGCCCGAATGGAAAGAGGAAAAAGTAAAGAAGTTGCCTATGGTTTGGACCAATCCTATCACGATGAAACATCATTTGCAGGTTCACGGATGTTGTCTTTACAGGTTGCACACAACATTGAATGGCAAGCTGAAAACGCTCGAGTTAGAGGATGCGAGAAAGAAAGTTCATTCCATGATGAGACCAGCTATCCTGCCTGAAAACGTCTTGGCACACTCCTGGAAACAAGGTGATTTGGTGATCTTCTTTAACAGGGGTGTTTGGCATTCGGTCACAGGAGAATTTCAAGGTGTGAATAACGGCTTGGACGAGAAAAGATTGATGCACCAGTGCAACATTGCCAGTGGACTCGATCCTTCTGTAATGCATTAGTTGAGGTTATACTTTCAGTGGATTCAGGATATTGATAACACATGGTCCAAAAATGGACAACAGAAGACTCAAATTCTGAGATTTGCAGCCAATACTTAGATGAGATCACCCTTCTAGCTTTTTTCTTCCAATATTAACTGAAAACTTATGGTGCACTTCTCGAAACCAAGAAATTTGATTAGCCTTTCGTTGAAACGAGAGACATTAGTACGCAAGAAGAGAATTTGTTAAGATTGAAACTCAATTTCCAGGTTCAAGTTCGGTACATCCGGTTTCACGCAAAACTTACAGGAAGTGCAGCTCTTCCTGGATTCCAAGAATCTTCAAAGTGCGTGTAAACATCGTACCAAGTTTCATGAGTTCAAGTGATTGAATCAATACCTGCACCTTTCACTACCAAAATGCAGTACTGTAAGTAGAGTAAACTAGGGTAATTTTGAAACTTTTTCCTGAACGATGGTACTAAAGATGTAGCATGCTGCTCACTATGTAGTAATCATAAAGTACGCACTCAATTCTACAACACTCGCGGTGCCTGCACCTAGTTTCAAGTGGGAACATCTTCACGATCTCCATTCCTCGTATATCGTCAAGTATGTCAAATTACATCACGATTGCAACATGCAATTTAAACCAATGGGCTCTTGATTTTGAGGGAAATCGTGACAGGATTTTGCAGAGTATCCGCGAAGCTAAGAGCCATAATGCAAAACTTAGAGTTGGCCCTGAGTTGGAGATCTGCGGATACGGATGCTTGGACCATTTTGCTGAAAGTGATTTGTTTTCTCAATGCTGGCAGATGTATTCGGAGATTTTGAAGCATCCGGAGACGAATGACATAATTTTGGACATCGGAATGCCAGTGATTCACAAGTCGATCAAGTACAATTGCCGAATTTTAAGCTACAATCGAGAAATCCTCTACATACGCCCAAAGTTGCATTTGGCAAATGACGGAAACTACAGAGAAATGAGATATTTCACGCCATGGAGCCGAGTCAAGTATCATGAAACTTTTCAATTACCTAAGCTCATCCAGTCAATTACTGGCCAGAGCTCTGTCGTAATTGGTGATTGTATATTGGAAACTTTGGAAACCAAAATTGGAGCAGAGACATGCGAAGAACTTTTTACTCCCCAGTCACCACACATATCGATGGCATTGGATGGTGTGGAGATTTTCACGAACTCTTCAGGCCTGCATCACGAGCTAAGAAAATTAGATTTGAGAATGGAACTCATCACGGAAGCCACAAAAAAGTGTGGAGGAATATATATATATTCTAACCAGAAGGGCTGTGATGGTGATAGACTCTATTATGATGGATGCGCTTGTATTATTGTCAATGGAGTAATGGTGGCACAAGGTTCACAATTTTCTCTAAAGGATGTTGAAGTTGTTGTTGCTACTATTGACTTGGATGAAATCCGCTCTTACCGAAACCAGAAATCTGCAGCTCTTCAATCAGTTATGCAGCTGTCTCCTTATCACATCATATCCACGCAGATTGAACTTGCCCCACATTCGCAACTCTTCAACCCTGATATTCGCCCAACGAAAGCTCTACCCCAAATTAGGTACCATTCTCCAGAAGAAGAAATAGCACTTGGTCCCGCATGTTGGTTATGGGATTATTTGCGACGGTCGAAGATTGGTGGCTTCTTTTTACCTTTAAGTGGAGGAATTGATTCGTGCGCTACAGCGGTAATCGTTCATTCTATGTGTCGCCTTATAGTTTCTGCAATTTCTGAAGGAAACGGCGTTGTATTGAAAGACATAAGAGCTCTCGTTAGAGACGAGCAATTCATCCCTCAGAACGCGCAGGATGTAGCGGACAGATTATTTTACACCTCGTTTATGGGTACCGAAAATTCTTCTGCTGAAACAAGATTTAGAGCAAAAGAATTATCCTCAAAAATTGGTTCTTACCATGTTGACATGAATATGGATACCCTTGTTCTGGCCGTGACAAATGTGTTCGAAATTGCAACCGGAAAAAAGCCCATCTTCAAGATTTTTGGTGGATCCCAAACTGAAAATTTAGCTTTACAGAACATTCAGGCCCGTTTGAGGATGGTTCTTAGCTACCTATTTGCACAATTGTTGCCATGGACTAGAAATAAAGAAGGTGGGCTTCTCGTTTTGGGTAGCGCCAATGTGGATGAGTGCTTGAGGGGTTACTTGACTAAGTACGATTGTTCAAGCGCCGATTTGAATCCTATCGGTGGTATTTCAAAGACAGATTTGAAAGCGTTCATAAAATGGGCAGAACAGGAATTTGAACTTCCTATCTTGAAAGAATTTTTGGACGCCACGCCTACTGCAGAACTCGAACCAATAACCAAAGATTACGTGCAGTCCGACGAGGTGGACATGGGTATGACCTATGAAGAGTTATCCATTTTTGGAAAATTGAGAAAGGTTGATAAGTGCGGGCCACAGTCCATGTTTGTAAAATTGTGCCACGAATGGTCACAGCCACCGAAGAGTTTAAGTGCAGAGGTTATCGCAGAAAAAGTTAAGAAGTTTTGGTTTTTTTATGCTGTGAACAGGCATAAAATGACCACTATGACACCATCATACCATGCAGAGCAATACTCTCCAGATGATAACCGTTTCGACTTGAGGCCATTTTTGATTAGCCCGAGATTTTCGTTGGCTAGCAAAAACATTGATGCAATAGTTGAAAAGATTAAAAGCCGCAAGACTGAAATGGATTTCGAGCTAGGAGTTGAATGAAAAAACTCAATTAACAGCTCCTCCCCATAAAGTTTCGATTTTGGCATTTTTGCTCAGTAGCTTGGAATTATCGTTACGTCGCATAAAGTCGAGAATGCAAATGACAAATTGCGTGGGGATATCTTCGTGGATGAAATGGCCCGTGTTTGTAGTGTTGTTGAACACCACTAGCTGGTACTTTCCCTGCATCTGACCAATCATCAAGTCCTTATCAAGAGTGTCATTACTCGAGAGAATGAGCAATTTTGCCACACTGCTGCTAGACAGTATAAATTTTTTAGAAAGTCCGATAAACCAAGAATTCCAAAACGGTTTCATTACTGAAAAATCTGCCTTCCACACTAGTCTACCTTCAACAGGCCGCAAAAGATCACCCACACTGACGCTCGCGGACTCCAGATTTCGTAGGAAGCGCGTCAGCAAACTCCAACTTATGGCTTCAGATATTGAAGCAAATGACTGTGGCCTGCTGTTCAAAAATTGGGGTGCAACAAGCAACGATCGCACAGCTGTTTCCTCGACAATATCCACCACTACTAATCCACGCACATTTGTAGAATAATTCGCAATATAGTCCACAGTCACTGCCCCACCTAAAGAGTGGCCAACCAAACAGATGGGATTTTTCGGAGCGTGGCGCTTATGGAATTCCGCTACTACTAATGAGAAGTCATGTGTTAACGTCGACAATGAGAAATCTGGAGGTTCGGGGCTTGAAGATTTGCCATGGCCTCGCATGTCAAAGACAAAGAAACCTGCTTCCATGTTATTTTGCACGCAGTAGTTTGAAATTGCCCAGAACGTCATGCCTGAAGATCCGGCGCCATGATGGCAGATAAAAATCGGAGCCATGCTCAGGACGGGGGGCCGGTAATACGTAGCGATTTTAAGACTCTCTGTTAGTCCATAAATACTTTGGATAGGAAAACATGTTTTCTTGGCCTGATCTAGCAGCTCCTCTGGTGGGGGTTGCTCTATGATTATGTCTGGAGAGGGGGAGCATGAATCAGAAGTCCCTGGAATTTCTGCCACTGTACCTAGGCCGGAATCGAGGGCCCGCTTCTTCAAAAGGTTTTTTTGCATACTCATCAGTATAACTAATCAGGATATGGAAGGGTACTGATAAATGTGCATTTGATAGAAGTCGCTCAGAAGTGTAAATTAGCGCGTCCGAGTTTGGCGTGCACAAGGCACATAATTGGGACAGAAATTACCTTGAAGCAACCATTCGATCACGACTTGAAGGCTTTCTCCTTGTAAAAGAAATTTTTCTAGAAGCATATGTTGTCTAAACCACGCCATAGGTTTCAGCATGCACGTGACTTCGCATCTCGTTTATCTTAACCCAAGACCGCTGCATCTAAACACCATGACGGATCTCACAGGCCAATTTCAAAAAATGGGACTCGCCGTCTTCATTGCCTACCGGGCTCTTAAAAACGGCGAGACTCCCGTGGCATGTCTTCTTGTGCATGAGTCCACCGGCAAAATCCTCAGTTTTGGGTGCAACGATACAAATCGCTCTCTCAACGGAACCAGGCACGCAGAGTTCGTGGCCATCGATAAAGTACTTGAGGAGTATCACCTTTTAAATCGCCCAAGTGCTGAAGTTGCCAGCTTTTTTCTGCACGTGGCGCTCTACGTGACAATAGAGCCCTGTGTGATGTGTGCACTGGCTCTTCAACAAATAGGCATTAAAAAAGTGTATTTCGGTGCTGCTAATGATAGATTTGGAGGCAACGGCACCGTGATAAAGGTGCAAGGGAACCAAAGTTATCAGAGCTATGGGGGCATTTTGAGGGCGGAGGCCATTCATCTACTAAGAAACTTTTACATACAAGAAAATGATAGTGCTCCCGTGCCCAAGGTGAAAAAAAATAAGGAGATTGAAGGCAAAAAATTTCCCGAAAATCTAAGTTTTTTCAAGTATCTCAGTGAAGAAGACTTCATCCAGGAGTATGGTGATGCAAGGTTCGCTCAGTTCTACCGTGCTCCAAACCGTGACCACGAGGTCACCCCCCAGTTTCTTCACGGCTACTCGTTCAGTGAACTTCTTTCGAAAGAGGCGATACTTTCGATCCCGAATTATTTCGATTTGTATCCGGGTGCGGACCTTGAATCCATTAAAAACTTTCAATTGCAAAATGACTTAGAGACGCTAACGGATGCACTTCCGAAAATTACCCTTGATGGGAAGGTGGACTACGATAACGAAACGAAGAAGAGAAAACTCGAAGCTTAGTAGTAGGCACCGTTTCAGTTCATTCGACATTGCTCACAAACATTGAAGAGAAAATTGATTATAGATTCAAATGGTGAATTAGCCAATGAGCGAGAGTAAACAATCATTCTGCATGTGCAATCAATGCATTAACAACGTATTTGTTCCAGATCTCTTTTAAGTGTAGAGTGATCTCACTCTAGACCTTCCTGGGCGCGCGGTTTTTAATGCACAAGTTCTTATGTCCTGCCCCTGTGGAGGCGGGATCCATCTTTTTCGACGCGTGTAGTATAATTTTTCGAGAAAAAGGGTTGGAGAAGGAACACGCGATTATCCGTCTCTGCTAGATTTGCTGGCCTTGCAACCGATTTCGTGGAGCGTCGAGAACAAACTTCTTTGTTGCATGCTTACTGGCTCAAAGCTCAAAATGGAACGAAGACTGCGAAATCTGAGCCAGAGACAGGAGTGCTGGCTGGCTGGGCATGTTTAGGTGCAATACTTCGATACTCTAGAATAAATCCATATAGAAACAAGTCCTACTGTGATCACTTATAGATTATTCAAACTATGAAGTCTCGTCTCGACCAGAGCATCTTTAAGGGGGTGCTGCATAAGTGCGCCAATTGAATATCGAGGTTCGCTCGTGTTGCTAGGACGACCGCATGCGCATTAATTGTGTGCGTGTTTCACGCGGCGCCCCTTGCATACACGCCTTGAAAAATTGGAACATAAGATGCGCCGGTACCGCCACTTTTAGCCTCAACAGAAGTCAGATTTCCAATTCTTTCCTGCTTAACAGCTGTCCACTCATTTACAAACGCTTCTCCTTCCACTCCTTTTAGTCACTCCTTTATTACCCCAACCATGAAGCACTCCACATTATCTTGTCTCGCGGTCTTGGCTTTGGCTGCAGCCTCCCCTTTGCCTCATATTGAGTATGTGACAGTCACTCACTACACCACCATTCAAATGGACTTCACACCATACGCTGGCGCAACGGGATATGCCGAAACACCAAAAGCTTACTCGCCATCTACTTCTACCATCGATTCTGAAAGTGTGCCAACCTCCAGCGCACCTACTCAAGCAGCTGAACTCATTGAGTCTACCAAGGCTGCTGAGACAGTCCAAACTAGTGCTTCCACAAATGTTCCAATAGCCGAAACTAGCACTGTTTCTTCTACCTCACTTGTCAATTCCGAACCCGCAGCTACCTCTACTCAAGGTGCAAGTTCTAACCCCACTGCTTCCTCTACAGCTGATAACACTAGCGCGGGCGAAACTTTCTCGGGTGAGGGTACATTTTACACACCTGGATTGGGTTCTTGCGGTTCTACGAACAATGAGGGTGAACTTGTTGTTGCTATTTCTCACGAATTATACGACCAATACACTCCTAACGGGAACCCAAACAAGAATCCGTTGTGTGGTAGAAAGATCAATGCTCACTATAAAGGCAAATCTGTTGAAGTTACAGTTGTGGACAGATGTGAGGGCTGCAAGCTTAACGACTTGGACTTTTCTCCAACTGCGTTTTCAAATATTGCCGACAGAGATGCCGGGCGTGTTGATATCACCTGGGATTGGGCAAACTAAATTCAATTTGAGCGCTAGAGGCAATGCAGGCAACATCATTGCGATTGCTGCCGAATTCCTCATGTTCAAATAAGCCAGTTCCGCTTTAAAGTTTACATCCGCAATGAACGAACTCCGTGACATGGGTTTATGCTTGTAACCTTTTCAGTATACTTATTAAGTCACTATTGTTCCGACTTGAAAGGGAATCATCATTGTTCGAGTTTGATACAAAGATCCCAACGAGACGAACTACATATGTATATGTACGTATGAAAATTTAAGTGATTGTGATTGTGTTTAAAATTGCGCTAAACTTGCTCATGTATTGCAATAACTTCGATAAGTAAGTTGATTAATTCGGAACAACAAACCCGGTGAAGATAATAAACTTTAAGAATACGGTTTTAAGAAGGTTATTGTCAATACTATTGAGTAGCCCAGGAAACTATAGCGAATAAAATAAAATCATCCCCTCACACAACCTCCTCTTGAGAACGAGCTTCGTATTATCTGTTGAGTGTGATCATATACACTCAGGTAATGGAACCCTTACGATCCGGTGGTCTAATAATCTTCTTAAAATAAGGAATGTCAGTTGTACTCTCAGTCATCTTCTACTCTTGATTGTACTATCTATAATAGAGTCTTCACCAAGACTTCTTATCTTAATCCTCTTACCGTTCAAACTGGAATGGCATCCCCAAGCTTCACAAATTCAACTGAGGGCATCGTCTATGCTACCTGTTGAAGTCACTGAGTAGCCTCTGGCGTTGTTGCATCTGTCCACTACTCGTCTACATTGAATGCTCTGCATCAAGAGGTCACTTGTCTCTGTTTCACCGGGAGTTCATCTGTACACAAACAGGAGTGAATATAGGCACGCACAACCGCCTGGATACTGTTTTGCTGTTCTGCATGCGCAAGCCGGACACTGTTGTGTTCCTGTGTACAGAAATCTCTCTTTTTCAACATTATCGAAATGCTGCCTAAGGTCTGCACATAATCCATGTGAACCTGCTCACCACAGTATTAATACTCACACCATGGAATCCGATGACGACTTTATCGACAATGAATCAGGCCAGGAGCTGAGAGAGATGTCCGTGAGCCCGGAGCCAAAAGGAATGGCCAAACGCACGCGGTCCCGTGCCCTTACAACAGACTTGAAAACCGCCTCTGGTGCGTACACATGGGAAGATGAGTACCAGAGAACGTGGGACATTGTGAAAGACGATGATGAAGGCGGAAATTCTCTAGAGTTAATTGTCCAGCAAATGATAAGTGCACGGAAGAAAAGGATCATGAAGAACCCCACTGTTCCTTTCCAAAGGGGAATTATCCGGACATTGGTCGTGGTGATCGATGGCTCTTCGCAAATGCTAGAGAAAGACTTGCGTCCCACTCGCTTCAGCGCCATGTTGACGTATCTCCAGGAGTTTGTGGTGGAGTTTTTTGATCAGAATCCGATATCCCAAATGGGTGTCGTAATGATGAGAAATGGCGTAGCCCAGGTTGTTTCTGAGGTGAGTGGACTGCCTCAGCATCACGTGGATAAAATTCGGGCCTTGAAGTCCAGACAACACAATCGTTTCGAACCAAAAGGAGATCCGTCACTACAAAATGCACTAGAGCTTTCGCGTTCCCTTCTTAATCTGAATTTGGGGGGCCCTGGCGTCTCTGCATCAAGAATTTCTAAGGAAATTCTCATAATCTTCGGAGCTCTCTTCACTTCCGACCCGGCCGACATTCACAAGACCATCGATACCTTAGCTCTGGAAGAAATTAAGGTCAAGGTCATCGGACTTCTGGCCCGTGTAGCCATTTGCCAAGAGATCGTATCCAAAACCAATTATCTGGCACAAGGCCTGTATAGACCAGAAGGTGGGGCCTCTCAATATTATGGAGTTATCATAAACGAACCCCATTTCAAGGAGCTTCTCATGGATTGTGTGGAGCCGCTAGCAGTCTCCAAAACCTCCATTGAAGCACAACACGAAAAGACCGCAGGCGTGCCTTTGATCCGTATGGGATTTCCCCTGAAATTCCAGGGCTCTTTAACCTCATCTAGCACCACGTTGAACGCTAATTTCCCACATTTATGCGCATGCCATCCTACACTTGGGTCAAACGAGAGCAAAGAGGTTGTTACTGTGCAAAACCCTACCGCGAGCCAGGTCAAATCGACTTCCGAAATAGGCTACATTTGCCCTCAGTGTCGCAGCCGTGTGTGTAGTCTACCTACGGTGTGTCCTGCTTGTGGCTTGATGCTTATTCTATCGACTCACTTGGCGAGGTCATATCATCACTTGGTGCCTTTGAGCAATTTCCAAGAAGTCGAGCTCTCTGACAGCTATTCTTCCACTCACTGCTACGGATGCTTATTGAAATTCCCAGCTGGCTTTGATAACTCGAAAGTGACAACAGCGTCGAGCTCTCGATATAAGTGCGGCAAATGCAGTAATGACTTTTGCATCGACTGCGATGTTTTTATCCACGAGGTTTTACACAATTGTCCAGGGTGTGAGAACAAAGCTTGAGCAAAAGATGTGCCAGTACCTCCCATTTAATCTTTCATGTTTAGCTGTATAGTACAAACGGTGCAAAATATTTGCATGTATATCATTTAGAGCCCCAAGCGGACGATCCTCCACTTTTCTCCCAGCCCGAAGTCTGATTACCGCTGTTGCCCCATGCTGACGAGCCGCCAGCGGCATTGTTTCGGTTGCCCCATGTCGAATTTCCTCCTTGGTCGCCCCAGGATGAATTTCCGCCTTGGTTATTTCCCCAAACTGAATTCCGGCCCTGGTTATTTCCCCAAGACGAATTGCCCCCTTGGTTATTTCCCCATGCTGATGCTCTTCCTGTGGACTTGCCCCATGAGGAGCTTCCTCCGACATTAGAGTTCCATGTGGAGTTTCCCCCAGCATTTTGATTTCCGCCCCACGTGGAATTGCCTCCCGCTCCCCAAGAGGATGATCCACCAGGTCCCGAGTCACCGCCTGAAGTTCCCCATGCAGAGGCGCCACCTGTATTGGATGCCCAGGCGGACGCACCACCGGCACCTGGAGCACCCCAAGCCGAGGCACCACCTACTGCCTGTGCGCCCCACGTGGAAGCTCCACCAACAGCTGAGGGAGTTTTCGCACCCCAAGATGAGGTGCCTCCTGCCACAGATGGTGTAGCACCGCCCCATGCAGATTTTCCGCCTGAAAAGAAAGCGGGAGCCGAGCCGCCTCCGGGGCCTGACCTGGGTCCCATATCAGAGGCACCAATGAATCTGAGGTACGGAATCGATTCACCACGTATCAACACACTTAACTTGGTTTTGTTGACTTTAACCTTCTTCGATTTTGTGTGCAACTCAATACGTGCATCCACATCGTCCGTCTCCACAACCTTGCCCATGAGTCCCTTATGGTTTCCTCCGTTGATAACCACATCTTTGTTCAACAACTTATCACGGCCACCAATACGCATCTTCGCACCAGACGTCATGACGGGAGCTGCTTTCAAATTTGGGTTCATGCGACTTAAGTCAGGGCCAAGAGTCTTTGAAACCATCGAGCCTTTCGTGGAGATTGTGCTGACGTTCAAGGCGTTGGTGGCAAAAATACCCAAGTTTTCGTTGAGCTCATGTGACTCAACAAACAAAACATTTTTGTAAATGTGCACCACCACTCCCTCTTTCTTTTTGTCTCCACCCTTCTCCTTCACGGAGTCACCTACATTCACGGTCAAGCCGCGTCTGTCGGTAGCAACTTGTTCTCTCCTACTCAACTTGAGCTTGGAGACGATACCTGTTGGCTTCACGTCAACCACACGCCCATCACCAGTAAGCACACCATAGAAGCCAGTCTCGGCTTTCACAATGACACCAAAAGTCGACGCGTTGAGCTGTACTAAATCCTTGATTTCGTACTTGCTGTTCACCATGTCCACACTTGTCGAAGAGTCGGTGGCCTTAATTAAGTAGTTTGCGAATACTCTCACATCTTCCTTCGTTTGGTCACTTAAAAACACCACGGAATCACCATCTATCTTGATGACCAAACCGGTTTGGTCAGTGTGTTTTCCCTCAATGACTTTCACGTGATCACCTAGCGTGAAGACTTTTCTCAAATCACTTGCGGTGACCGTTAGTTCCTGGTTCACCAACTGCTTGTCACCGGCATCCGTGACTATTATACCAACTTCATTTAAAGACACACTCGCAACCTTACCCATTGTTTTAGCTTGTTCACCACGACGGATCTCCACATTATCGCCTGGTTGAAATGCGCTTGACAGTCCACCTTCTTGGTTTTTGCTACTTTTCAAAGAGGCGGCCACTGCAGCAAGGTCCATGCCATCTTCATCGGTGCCTCCACTTTGAAAACGGTCCAATTCCTCCAACTTGGGGTAGACGTCCTTTGTTTGTAGAAATTGTAATTTGAAGTCTTTGAAGAGAAATCCTTCGTGATATTCATCGCCTCTGTAGACAAAGGATCGAGGGCCTCTTCCAGGCTGCAAGTAATCAGAGTCGTAGGTTCTAGCCTCTTGCTCACTGAAAAGCCTAGGAATAGGTCTTGCCTTCAGCTTTATTCTCTTACCGTCAGAGGTAAAGTCATCATTCTTGCCGTAATCGAGTCGTGGAACCAATTTGCACCGCACTTCTAAGCCGTTCTCTGACAAATTGTCCACAATGGCCAAATCAGCCTTGTATTTACCCCGTGTGATTCTGACGTAAATTCCGGGAACGATTTCCACATCAGAAGATTTGACCTGCTTAAGCAAATCAGGATATTCGCTCACAGGTACGATGATTCTTTGGTTGGCATAAATATTGACCATACCGGTCAAAGCTTGTTGAATAGCCTCGGGCTTCTTAGCCTCCATATAAATGTAGCCTTTGAAAGCATCCCTTTGGAAAATGGACAAGACGTCAAGGGGACGACCCAGACGAGCCAAAGTACGTTTTTTTTCGTACAATTTGCGCACCAAGTCTTTTTCTCTTCCTGGTGTACATCGGATCGCAAAAATTGCCGGGTCGTTGATGGAAGGCATCAAAAGCTTTTGAGAAACCGTTCCACTAGCAGCAGTATCACCCCTGTAGACTGTGTGTGTCTTCCTATACCGTTGTTTCAATGTTTCAGCCAATTTCTCAGCATCCTGATCCTCAGCCTGCTGCCGCCGCTGATCGTACTGTCTATGAAGTCTATCATCATCCACATCCATGTTTGATGGGACAGATGGGTCGCCCCTTTCGACCTCGCGGTCGTCCGAAATGAACTGCTCCCTTAAAAGTTCTGCTTCCTCGTCGTCTTCATCAAGCTCATCCTCCTCCTCATCATCAACTTCAGCCTCAATATCGAGAAACTGATTTGCTCTTCTTCTCTTTGCTTTCCTTTTAGATCCCACAGCTTCGTCTTCCTCATCGTCTTCATCATCATCATCTTCTTCATCATCTTCTTCATCAATGTTTTCATTCTCATCATCGTCGTTTTCAGCCTCAGTCACTTGGGGGGAATCTTCACTAGCCTTAGCTTGAGGAATTATGGGGTCGCTCGACCTAGATTCACTTTGAAGCTTATCATCGTCTGCTTTGCCTTGGTCACTGGAGTCCTTAGCAGCATCGGCTGCGGAGGTGGATTGAGAATTAGGGTCGAACTCATCTTCTTCTCTTTCGCGTTTGATACCATGAACTGGCTTGGTTTCTGGAACGGAATCTTGTTCAAGATTACCGTTAGACATTGTGCTTTGCGTGCCGTTAAGGCGTGTGCGTGTGTGAAAACTTGGTTGAGTTTATGCGAGTAGTGTGCATACCATTTACCTCTGCGACAGACTGAAAGCGTGCGGAGGAGAAGGGGTGTCACTGCCTTAACTGAGCCCGTATTCGTGCCTTTGATTTGTTTCGAGTGCATTTCTCGGGTTTCAATTTTTGGCCTTCAATGATTCGTTGAATTCATGTATCAATTTTTACTTACGGCAATCGTTGCTCAAGTTTCAGTGTCGTGACGCTAAATAGAAATCACAATGAGACCAACCTAATTGGATACGCTAAGCGCTCATAATATATCCCGCCCGCATATTCACCACACACTGAAAGCGTTTCTCCCGCACTCCCGCCAACGTAATTGAGAGTCGCATCATGTGTAGATTTGCACCCAAATTCAGGTATGCTCATGAGGCATACAGCCTGAAAGAAGCCTCTCTCACAGAAAATTGAAGTCACCAATATGTGGATGCTTTTCTTGTGCTTCTGTTTTCCCTTTGCCTTGGGTAGCTTGTTTTCTGCCCAGACCGCCTTCGTCGATGTTGACTGCTCAAACATTACCAATTTGGACTTTTCTGACACTCTGGTGTTTTACCGCTGCCTCGACGACTTAAGCTTTATTATACATTCTGACATGATGGATAGGGTGGTGCCCGACAACGTTGAAGACATGGAGTGGATGCAATTGGAGCAGGGTCAGCTACTCAAGAAGAAGAAGTCTAACAAGCCAATGTCGTCTTGCTTGAGCACGATAAGAGGCGGCGCTGCATCCAAGTCAGTGACACTTACCAATGGGGAAACGGGCATTCTCGCGGGAGATGTCCTGACAACTTTATTTGATGTCGGATTCCTCCGTGCTGCCTTTCTGCCTTCATTCTTTGTTGTTGGTCGAGCTGAAACTCAAGCAGAGTACAAGTGTGACGCAGTGGTGGGAGAGGTGCTTCAGATACTTTCTACTACAACCACTTATGAACTCATGGGCTGGAAGTACAGGCCTATTTGGGGCGCAGTACATGACGAAGACTTCGGGGAATGGGAGGACATATTAAATGGCACCATTGTGGGTGAATTCCATGAAGTTTCATGCGCAAGTTTTCCCGTTGACTTGAAGGAAGCAAGGCTCAGATCAGATAATCGAACCATGAAGTAGCTTCCCCTAAGTGAAGCGCCAATTGAGTGTTCATGCTGTAGCTTCGTTGACGATGTTATCAGGTTATTAAAATCACGACATTGTTACATTACTAGTCAGAAGGAAGCGCCACAAGCCAAAGAAGAAGCCAGCCAGCCAAACGTTATTTACCGTGCTCTGCGCAGTAGCGTTGTCGCTTAAAGAGAAATTTAAATAGTAGTACCTCTAACAATTCTTTCTGTAGAAGCTTTGCGCGTTTCTTGAAGGCATATGGAGGTCAACAATCACGAGATGGAATTCCATAAAATGTCTCAACTTTAGTAGTGGCGAATTGAGGCTGGGGATCTCAGGTTTTTTGTCTGACACGTGCAGGCTGCGAAGAAGTTGAACATCGCGTAGATATTTCCGTACCACAAAAATCTCAGCAACAAACGTTAATGTCAGAAATTCAAGCTCTCGCCGTCGAGTTGAAAAAAGATTTGAAGCAATTCCCCAATTTCCCCAAGGAAGGCATTCTCTTTGAGGATTTCTTGCCTATCTTTGCCAAGCCGCAGCTGTTTCAGAAATTGCTCGAGGCTTTCAAATTGTACTTGAGCGGTAAGCAAGTTGACTACATCGTAGGCTTGGAAAGCAGAGGTTTTCTTTTTGGACCTGCATTGGCTTTGAACTTGAATGCAGGCTTTATTCCCGTCAGGAAGCCTGGTAAATTGCCTGGTCCCACGTTATCTGCGGAGTTTGAGAAAGAATACGGCACAGATGCATTTGAAATCCAGCAGGATGTGATTCCAAAAGGTTCTAGGGTGGTCATCGTCGACGATATTTTGGCAACTGGAGGGAGTGCTTGTGCAGCTGGTGAATTAGTCAAGAAGGCTGGGGGTGAGGTCCTCGAGTACCTCTTTGTAATGGAGTTGGATTTCTTAAAGGGTAGAGAGAAGCTCGGAGCTCCTGTGTTCACCTTGTTGAGTGGACAAGATGAGAAGCTTAAATGATTTAGGGTCACGCTGCTTATTTAGCCCCTCAGAGCTCGAAGATAAAGGCAAGCTAAGCCCTCATTAATATAAAAAATTATGAATATTTCACTAACGATTGATGCTTGACTATATGATACCTGTTTTCCGTTCATCACCGGGCCATTCAGGAAAAATCTAGTTCGCCGCATATCGCCCTTGGGCATCAGCCACATCATTAGACTCTACCTACCACAAATGAGTCATTGAAGAATGAGTGTCGAAGGAAAGAGTGGCATAACTCCAAGGATCTCTAAAAAATGACTCAACTTTTGAAAACAAGAAATGCTAAATCGCCAATGTAGAAGTACGCAAAGTAGCCTTGCTCGTGAGTAACATAGGAGCCAAAAGATTTGCCTGCAATAACATGCCACGACGCCCCGTATTGCAAATCCAACTCTTTTTTTAGGTAAGTTGCAATGTCTTTTTCAATTTTATAGGCCTTTGTAGCATCCATGGCCATTTCAAGGACCCGGGTCTGCATATCTTCAACTAGGTCCGACGCCTTGAGAACAGCTGTTGTTTAGTATAATTCTGAGATAATCCAGCAATCTAACATACGTATAATGTCATTGCCCGACATTGGTGTTGTTGCGGCGTCCTTGCACCCTGTTGTTGTTCTCACTGAGCTGACATCCGTACACCGCACACTCCCATCCACGGCCGATGCGTGTTAATATATTGGTTTTTGGGGTACTACTGCAATCAATGAAAAAGGTTTCAGTATAATCGGTAAGAACATTCACCGATTAGTGCATGACTGCAGTCGTAATTGCATACTAAGGCACAAGAAAGTCGGAGCAGATACACGTTCGCAACAATTAATTTGTTTTCACAGGAAGATGCATAATCAGCCGTTGAATGCCAAATATACTATCCTCAGAGATCTTGGAGATGTACGGAAAGTAGTATATTCTGGGGGCTTCCCCGGGCACACGGAGACTTTTCTGCGGTCAGGTGCGCCAGCCGCATACCCGCGCAGTACCCCACGTGACCTCTGAATCATGTATCCCCTGATCACTCAGTCTGTCACTCCCTCCTGTTGTTTCAAGCCACTGCCATTTCAGAATCCATCCACCATTCAATTGAAAGAAATATAAAAACGATATACTGTTTTGATTTTGCTGATTCTGTACCATTTGAATTGAGAATTTGAACTCCATCTTCCAATTCAACTTAAACTGATACTTTTTTTAGAGCCATGATTGGCGACCATGATCCTTTGCTGAACAGTGTGGACTCAAGAGAAGACTTGATTGAAATTGATAGCGACTGTGAAATAGTCAACGAAGAGTTAGAGGACGTAATTGGCTTGGATACTTCCGACAACTCGGACCGCTCGGATGTTGAAGTGCAATCTAGTGACGACTTTGCAAAGAATGCAGGCAATAATAATATGTCTGGATTGTTATCTGCTATTCCAATTGCCACGGACTTTAAAAATTTGGGAAAAAAGTTGATGAAGCCTATCCAAGATTATCCCATCAAAGCCTTCACCCATTATGTTTGGACTATCGAGGATTGGAATGCTACCAAGCGCGAAAACAAGGTTTCAAGCCCTGTATTTGAGTGTGGTGGGTTCAAATGGAATATCTTGTTATTTCCAAGGGGAAATAACGACCTGGTATCGCTATATATGGAACCACACCCCTGCCCTGACGCAGAGGGCAAGATAGATCCGGACTGGTATATTTGCGCCCAATTTGCACTTGATATTTGGAACCCAGAACATCCGGAGTCCCACTATCCAAGTGGGTCGAGTCACCGTTTCAACAAGAATGAAACCGACTGGGGATTTTCGTCTTTCATCACTACGAGAGATCTCGCCAACCCTCAGAAGATCAATCAATTGCATCCAATTTTGGAAAACAACAAATTGAATATCACTGGTTACGTCAGGGTCATTGATGACTCCTCTACAGGCGTCTTGTGGCACAACTTCATGAACTACGATTCAAAGCAAAACACAGGCTTCGTGGGTTTAAACAATCAAGGCGCGACGTGTTATCTCAACTCTCTCTTACAGTCATACTTCACTACGAGAGAATTCAGAGATCTTGTTTATCAAATCCCCACCCTGGGGTCTCCACCGGAGACATCAAAGGCAAACACCAAAGCGGTTGCAGTTGCTTTACAAAGAATCTTCTCTTTGATGCAACTGTCAGATGAGCCAGTAGGTACTCTTGAATTAACCAAGTCTTTTGGCTGGGACTCCAGTGAAGCATTTACCCAACATGATGTTCAGGAGCTTAACCGTGTGTTGATGGATAAATTGGAATATGCAATGAAGGGCACGAGCATTGAAAATCGCTTAAATGACATATTTGTTGGAAAGATGAAATCATATATCAAGTGTGTCAACGTGGCTTATGAATCATCCAGAGTAGAGGATTTCTGGGATATACAACTCAATGTCAAGGGATTTCAAAACTTAAAAGAGTCATTTGAAAATTACATAGAGGTCGAGATGTTAGATGGCGAAAACAAGTATCAAGCTGGTGAGGGCCACGGCTACCAAGATGCCATCAAAGGAGTTGTTTTTGAATCATTTCCACCAGTCTTGCATTTGCAATTGAAAAGATTCGAATATGATTTTATGGTTGATGATTTGGTGAAAATTGACGACTTCTACGAATTTCCTGATAGCATCGATCTCAGCGCATACCTTGATAAAGACTTGGATGAAGAAATTTTAAATCAAAATTGGAATTACAAACTTCACGGAGTTCTAGTTCATCAAGGAAGTATTTCAAATGGCCATTATTACGCCATGATTAAGCCAGAAAGCAACAGCGATACTTGGCTAAGATTTGATGACGATAAAGTTTGGAAAGCTACGCTTTCTCAGGTATTCAAGGAAAATTTCGGGGCTGCTGATCTCACAGCCAACCAAGTGAGACAACTCAGCAGAATAGAGCAAAATGAGTACCTTATTCGGAGGGCCACGTCAGCATACATGTTGGTCTATTACAGAGAGTCAGAGTTGCCCAAAATCTTACCAGAGGAAGTTGGGACTATACCTAAACATATTTCTCAACAAATTGAAGCAGAGCGATTCGAGATTGAAAATCAAGAGAGATTAAGGAGAGAGGCACTCTATTTCATCAATGTCAAGATTGTGAGATCGAAGAATTTTACCTACTTCAATGGATTCGATTTAAGCCCTGATCCTCTAAGAACCAAAGAATATGATCCTGAAATTTTTGACGAAAGGTCATACGGTTCAGACATTTTGGTGAGAAAAGATTCGAAATTTTCATCATTCTTGAAACTTTTGGGTGAAGAATTAGGATACTTCAAGAAAAAGGAATCGGACCATCTGGACACCTTAGATGATACGCCTATTCAAGATGGCGATTTTGACGTATCTGCTTTGCCGTTCAAGTTGCTTACGATTAAGCAGCGAAACAACAAAACGTCGCGCCCCGATTCCGAAGTTCCGCCTAAACTCTTAGACGAGACGGTGATTGAAGTTTACAACAAGTGCTTCAAGAGGAAGTATGACGAAATGGCATTTTATGTTCTCGAAGCAAATGAAGAGCTTACGAAAATCATCGCTCCGAAGTCACTAACCCAACCTGAGATTTTCAATTTCGATGAAGTTTCGGGAAGAATAGCCTCACAAGCCTTAGAGAGGTCTGTAATGAAAAATCTCGGTGAAGATATTGTTTTGTTCATCAAATACTTCGATACGGTGATTTCTGAAGTGAGAGGACTTACATTTTTGATTGTTAACAAGGACGTCGTTATTTCGCTGTTAACACAGAAAATCAATAGCCTTTTGGGATTCCATGCTGAGACTCCTTTGTCATACTTTGAGGAAATATCGAGATTAAAAATCGAACCTGTGGATCAAAACCTCACTCTTGAGAAGAACGAGTTGAGCACAGGCGATATTTTGGCCGTACAACTCTCTGATGTGCCAAAGATAAGTCGCAGAATCAGCGGCGTGCAAGAATACTACAAGTTTCTCTTTACGCGTTTGCATATTCATGTCAAGCCTTGCAAAGTCAATGAAGAGGAAGAGGATAGCGATTACGTGGCCGGGAAAGAGGCAACACCAGAGAACCAACCTTCAGTTGACGCGAACGGAGAATCCACAGAAGCCAAAGAGATCAATCTTGCTAAAGAAATGAGCAAATCTTTTGACATGTGGGTTTCAACAACTCACACTTACCAAGAATTGGCTCACGAGATAGCCGAGAAAATTGGGGATAACACAGACCCAGAACACTTGCGGATTTTTGTGATCAACAACCACGGAACAAGATTTCCATTATCGTCAACGATGTCCCTCTCCCAGATCTTCAATAGGCAGGTGGCTGTGTCGTCGATTTCTGAGTTTGAATATGAGGTACTCAATATCACGCTCAAGGAATATGAGAGCATGAAAGCTATCAAGATATACTGGCTCAACAGTGTGCTTCAGTTCCATTTATTAGAGCTTTTGGTGCCGCGTACAAGCACTGTTGGCGACCTTGTACTGAAGGTGATCCACAAGCTCAATATACCTCAGAAAATGTGGAGCGGAATTTTGGTGTGGGCCAGTGAGGAGAACAAGTATGCAGATCTCATTAAGTTTGATCGGTCAATCGAGGAAGTCAGCGAAAATTACGAAATCTTGTGTGGGTACTTTCCCACAGAGGTGGAAATCTTGGTACGTCACGATATGTTCAAGAGATACCAAGACACACAGACAGATGGAAGTGAAATCGAGGATGTGGTGACCCGAGAGGAATTCAAGAAGGCACAAATGTACCCTGAACTGTTGAATATCATTCCGGTTTTTCATTTCCAAAAATCCACTGCGTACACACATAGCAAGCCATTCGTGTTTGCAGCGTTCCGCGATGAGCCTTTTGAAGAAACAAAAGAGAGGCTTAGAGTCAAGTTGGGGCTTGGCCAGCAGGCGTTTGACAAGATCCGAGTTGCATTGTCCGATGCGAATGATAAGGGTAAGTATCTCGACACAGAGAGAGCCGGGTTCAATCTTTTTGAAGAGATTGCCAGTTTCAATTCCCATGTTTCTATAGCATTGGATCATCGTGACCGAACTTCCAGACGAATCAACACTCAGGATAAAGGTATATCCATTGGGTAAAGATGAGTGATTTGCGATTGACATGTGGTTTTCTTATTCCAGCTTGTCCTGACTTCTCTTGTTTGATTATTTATGTATTTCGCCAGGCTGGCCTTCTGATTGATTGCCCTAGTCATTGCTGCTCTTATGCCTCCAGATGCTGGGATTCATATTCAGCTTTCCTCAAGTCAGTGGAGCTTAGTTTCCCCTGCCAGTTGTTGTCGGCATTCCCATCTCCGCCAAGTACCTTAGCAGTTATCACGGCAAGTACAGGCATGTTAGCTTTTAATCTATACTCATTAACGAATTTTGCCCCTTGTAGAGTCTCTTCACTAATCACCAAGGCTTCGACATCAGCAATGTAACCTGTTGGCCCACAGATATCGTTGATCTGATATATGATGTAAGACTGATGATTCTGAAGCATGTCTTCAAGATACCTGCAGACCACATTGATGCGATGCTCCAAGGTCTGTAGCATCAGAGCGTACTTCTTATTCTTGAGAAGCTCCTGGCCCGTGACCCCCACTATGAGTCGAGATTTTGTCACGAATGAGGCCATTGAAAGAAGTATCTTGTGTCCATCATGAAGGTGGTCGAATGTGCCCCCTACCGCGACAGTATAAAAAGAGTATTGATCATAAGAGCCTCCCTCAGAATTCAGTTCCCCCGTTGCTGCTCTCGAGGCGAAGTAGCCGGCAAGATCTCTGGGAGTAGGAGCGCTGCTGATTCTGAAGAGTCTCGCCCCGCTAAATTCTTGGGGTACGGTCTCCAGGGCCTCTATGAAAACTGCAGATGGTTTCCAAGCTATTAAACGCCACAGCTGTAAGTTAAAGTAGACATCTACCTGCGTATTGGGCCCAAATCCTCTAGAAACCAATGTCGCCCGAACCTGAGTGTATAGAGTCAGGAGAACATAGTTCAAATGCTGAGATTGAGTGATGGGGTCCTCAATAATCACCTGGACACCTACATCGTCATGTGCAAACTCTCGAATACACTGCGAAAGAAATGCTCCGTAATCGCTCGTCAATGGTGATTTCACAAGAATTAGCATCGTGGCGTGGTAGTGGGGAAGTCTCCAGTTAATGTGCGCAAACGAGTCGTGCGTGTAACAACCCCTGTTTGCAACCATTGCATTTATAGCTCTCCCGGGAACAAGAATCCAGGACTTCAATGAGATCCGAGAAGATTTACATTATTCTATTAAAGATATTTTTATATGAATTGGAAAACTTCTCAATATCTTTTAAAATATGCCGTCTAGATATGTTCGATGTATTACCGCCCTGGGTCCTTTGGGGACTTCTGACTCTAAAGAGAAAAAATCTTAGGTCAAATTACCAAAGTGGGAAACGACTGGGTTCACGTGAATTGGTACCAGACTAAGAGCGGTGCACAAGGCGATCTCATATTGCCAGACCCGCCAAACTTGCTTCCCCGTAATAGACTCTACTGAAGAACAATCATTTAACTAGAAGGGTGAATGAAACATATTCATGGTATTATACAACCAAGTCTGGAATGATCAATTTCTTGAATATTACCTACTGGTATTCTGATGCATATTTGAATCGCGGCGAGCGACATTCACACATTTGAGGGTATGTGGGGCGGTTGGAGCAGAAGTGTATTTAATGAAGTATACGCTTATAATTTAGGATGGAATTTTGAATTGAAGGATGATTATTCTTTATTGAAAGGCGCCGAATATGAAAAAAGCCCTTCCAAAATATCCTGGTTTAAATAGGTATAGATAGGTATATACGTCAACAAGATGACTACCGAGGCTGTATACTCTGCTAGAATAATTGAGAATCTTATGATCTCACTGTTGCAGATTATCTGTAAACGAGCGTCGTGCTTAACGAGTTCAACTTCGGGGTTCTCATTCGGTGTACCAATGAATATCTCAGTAGTTTATAAAATAGTCCACCAGAATTGTTCAACGGAAAGAGAGCTTCTGTGTGTCGAAGCACTCGGAAGCAGGACATTGCAGGAAAGGGACAAGTGGGTCCTCTGCCCCAAGAGATCTGTTCAAACGAGCAGTGCGCAGATACAACAATGAAGAGGCCTTTTGGTGATGTAGATAGCTGGAAACGTGGCTGATCGAGGCTGAGCTCTCAGGACAATCTATAAAGTCTGGGGATCTCGCCCTATTAATACGACATCACGACAGACAATTTCAACAGTGAACTCTTAGGTTAGATAGATACAGATAGGAAATAAGAATATGAATGGGATTTCTGAATATGGTAAAGAAGTCCAAAGTGCATCAACAGTTAGACTTACCAATGTTCCGAGCCATAAGCCCTTATAAGTTAATGCTCAACAATAACTATCATCTTTGTAAACACGAATGATGGAGTTACTGACCAACATCACCACCGTATATTTTTCTGCCCAAAGACTTTCGAGCGCGGTGGCTTGCTTGACGTCTTTTAGCCATAATTTACAACGGTACCTCTTCAATATCCTGAATCTGGTTTATGGCTATGGTGAACTCTTGGCGTTACGACATCATGAGTCTTTTTTGTGCAGGGTCAGGCGTGTGTTTCAAAAGTATCATACCACTGTCTTAGACTTGATGTTTTCAAGGTACACTTACCATGGAGTTTGTAAAAGCCCATAAATTTTCCAAAACTTACAGACCTAAAGGCACTGGAAGCAAAATCATAAGGCACACAAGGCTAGTATTTCAAAGCGTGAAAAATGCTTTCCCACACGAAGCGGGCCTTTTTTAGCCACAAGCCTGGTGTGTGATGTTTACAGTAGATACGCTTCCAAGGTCGGAGGCGAAGGCCATCAGAAAGTTTCAAACCTTTTGCAAATTCTCGGGTTGAACTTCATAGCACCAAGATGCAACAATTGACTATTTAAAAGCTCTTGTGGGACACAGTCAACAAATAAAGTTTTCGCTGGGCAGCTTCAAAAGCCCGAGCATCTGCGGCACGTTGCGCCTGAGACAAGTCTCTGAGTGCTAGCATGGTCCTCTTTTCTCGCTCGTCAAGGTCATCACGACTCTTGTACTTCTCATAGATAAACTTCATGGACTGGGCAATCGGCCCGGCGTAGCTTTTTTTGTCGAAATCCAGAATAATGCTGCGAGGTCGGTACATTAGAATACCGGACCGAATGATCTTGAGGTGAATGTCCACCGCCAGCTTATTATTAGGTGCTGCATCCGTCCACGTCGCCGAGTACAACCGCTCCACCAACTTGTTGTACGAGTCCACGAAGTGGGTATCAACGCTTATCTGATTAAAACGGACCATAATGCTTTCCATGAGAATCTGCATATTGTCTAATGTCTGGTGTAATTGCGCTGCAGTTAGCGAATTCTTGGCCGTGTTGTCGGAAAGGTTCCGCAGAGCATTGACTTTCCGGCCCAACGTGTAGTTTCGATCGTGAAACCGGTATAATTCCAGGTTGAGCATGGAGAAAATGGCGTTGAAAGTAGCCGGCCGTGGCTTTATAAGACTGCTTGTCTCGGGTTTGCTTAGAACCGACACAATCTCAAGGGCATACCCCGTGCCATCATCACTGAAGCTGTCGTTGATTTTGTATATGAAGTCTTCCACGAGGTTTATGTCAATGATCGAAGCATCCACACGGGTGTTGGAGGCTGTGGCATTACCTATAGTGTCGAGGTCGACATGTGCATAGTCTTCCTTCTTGATTGCCCCAATGGCCATGGGGGAACTGGCGATTTTTGAGAGGTTGACATTTCGGAGCCCCGCCCATCGGCTGAGTGCAATCCATATACTCACGTAGAAGCCCTGATGGAGCCCAAGTTGAAGAAGGATGTCGAGATAGTTGCGTAGGAGAAATTTGTTTATTGCGTGCAGCTCTGGGTTCTTCTTCAGTTGGACTTTATTCTGGAACCGCCTATGCAAATCGGCCCACTTCTCGCGGGTTAAATCCACCAACGGTCTTTGCTTGCTGGAAAAAATTGCTCGGCCCTTATTTTGAGAGAAGGGGCTCGGCGGGAAGATTACATGAGGGTTCAACTCAGCATCAGCCTCGCCAAGCACTTCTTGCGGTAATATTGCTGGCGTCAACTTGGATCTCTCGACTCTCGTATCTGTTTTCCGCTTCACCTCGGGTGATACCTCCACATTTAACGAAGCATCACTCATGTACTGAGTCATGTCATTGATTTCCGGAACCCACGCATTCAAGTAGCGGAGCGCATGCTGCAAATAGAGGTAGTGACTTCCTGAAGAAGGACCCCACGAAGTACCCGCAGAGTTATCTATGAAGCACTGTAGGAAGATCGACACGAAATGCCGGTCAATGTCTATGGGCGGAGCACGCGTCTTGGCCTTATATTCCTGCAATAACAGTGGGTTCTTTATGGACTCTTCTTTGCTAGGAGGCAGTGGAGGCATGGCGGCCTCTAGAACTTTATTCAAAACCATCTGAGCAGCTGCAACTAATTCCGCCTGGATCTGGAACAAGTCCATGGCTCTATGCAGTGCCGTTATCTGCGGGTCTGAACGAACCCTTTCCCTTCTTTTCTTATGGAATTTCTGGAGTCCAAGTAAGAACGTCAGAAATGTTTGGATATCAGGTGAAATCTTCAGCTCTTCAAGGCGGCCAAAAAAATCCCAAGCGGTGAACTGCTTGTTTGTGTAGTTTTTCATCAAAGCCTTGAGCGCAGAATTGAAAACTGATGTATCTTTATGGGCACACGCATCGAAGCGGGATACTATAGAGGCAGCTATGTCATCGGGTAGTTTCCCCCATTCGTAACAGTTTGCCATACCATTGAAGTATATTACTGCGGAGTGGATATTTTCGGGTATGGCCCACTTTTTCCGAGTCGCCACAACTTTGTTGGCAAGTTCAAGTTTATTTTTTTCCATACACCACTCAAGAATGGAATTCATGCCCACAGTTGCTGCGTCTTTGGACGCTACACGGCATAGCTCCAAAGCACGTTCCACACTATTGTCATGCTCGAGTAATTGAATGACGTCGCGGGTCACGAAGTATGGGTCTTTGATGGTTTGGGGGTTGACACCCAAAAGGGTCATAAGCAAATAAGAGTCAATGGGTTTATGGGATAGCTTGCGAATCTTCATCAAGTTGCGAAATATCTCTGCCAGCATGCGCTCTTTCATTCTCAAGTCCAGTGTTCGTACTTGGCCCAAATTTATGACTTTTCCCTCGCTCGTTTGAAAGGGGAAAGTGTCATACTTAGCCTTGAGAAGCAAAAGCGCTTTTTGAAGGGAGACTCCGGAAGCAGCAGGTCGGAATGACTTCTGGGAGGCTCTGTTGCCTTTTTGGGCAAATTGGGCGTCGCTGGTTTTTTTGAGCTGGCCAGTCTCGACATAGTTTTCTAGCTTCCACTTCACATGACTTCCTCTTTTCAGAGCCCTTGCGGCTGGCGACCTGAGACCAGCGATCATTTCGTAGCCTGGATGTAAGGGGATGTTGCCGCCGGGGAAAGAAACGGACTCGACAGGGGAACGCGTGAGAAGATCATCGGCCTGCATACCGCTGAGAACCATGCATTCTGAGCGACCCCGGCTGCGGAGTTGAACATACTCTCTCCGCTGTACATCTACGACTGATATCATGGTTGCGTCTCCGATCCGGGGTGACATCTCAGATGTACTTGTTACACTAACCCCGACATCCACTGAAGATCATATGCTGTCCATAGCTCAAAAAATCGCCCTTTTAGACCAACAGAGGGCCAAGGGTTTGGTTTGCCGACAAATAATGGCACAGACCCTCCAAGACTCGAAGTTAATACCGAAGATGAGTACCTTTGTTAAAATTCTCAATGAGACCTCCCCACAAATCGGTGAGCTTTTGATTACCCGCCTTGCGCTTCTGTTCAAAAAAGCTTACACGAAGAACGATGCTTCCATGGTTGACTATACTATTGCGTTCCTCAGCGAGCTCTCGCCCAAAAAGATTTTTGATGATATTATAATACTACAGATATTGCAGGTGCTTCTAAATAAAAATCCCACGGATAACTCTGTTTCTGTGGGGTTTCGGATCCTAAGACAGCTAAGTCCGCATTTAGCCTCTACTTCCAAGATCGGACTACAAATGGTCTACGAGCAGCTTGATAAGTTGGCACTAGGGGGAACACTTTCGGACGCGAGCCGAGAAAAAGTCGCTGATTTGTTAGCTTTCAAGAGAGAGCTTGCTCGGTTCCTGGATGAATTTGATAGCACGGAAGATGTTCACTTCATCGACTTATTCCTGCATTTAGATCCACAAACCAATTTGAACAATATAGCAGATGACAGCAGGGTTGGAGAAACTGAATTAGTAACAACTGGAGGGGACTCAAAAGAATACTTGCAGTCTGCGAAAACAAGCACTGAAAAGCCCAAAACGGAATCTAGTTGCGATCCAGAGGCCAAAATGGAGACTTTTTCTGAAAATCGGGCCAAGTCGAAAATTGTACTGGACACTGTCAAGGCGGAGACTGATAACAAAACCGAGCTTGCAATCAAAAGCAAGCCTGATACTCGTACCCAAGAAGATGATAATGAAATTGTTTACTCAGAATCTACCAAAATGTCCGAGACTAGAAATGGACCCTCGCAGCCCGCAGAAGCTCTTGACCTCACCAACTCCAAAGTTGTAGAGATCCAAAAAAAAATCTATCTCACCATTATGTCAAGCTTGTCATCGGATGAGGCTGTACACAAAATCTTGAAGCTATCTCGCCAGGAAAAGCTTGATTATGAGGTGGTGGTGGATATGATCGTCAAGTGCTGTGCGCAGGAAAAGACGTACCTGAAATACTTTGGTGTGATTGGCCAAAAGATGTGTCAGTTAAGTCGACAATGGCACGATGCATTTGCGTCTGATTTTCTCGCCAAGTACAACTCCATTTACCAGTACGAAGGCCCCCAGTTGCGTAACATAGGCAGGTTTTTTGGCCACTTATTGGCTTGCGATACTTTGGAAGTGCCTGACACTCTCTCGAATATTAAGTTGACAGAAAAAGACACTTCATCTGCAGGAAGGGTTTTCATCAAGTTTCTTTTTCAGGAATTGGTTGAGGAGTTAGGTGTAAAAGAAGTGCAACTGCTCTTGCAGGACCGCCAGATTCGTGGCACCATCACTGGACTTTTTCCGGTGGTGGATGTTTCGTACAGGGACTCCGAACATATCATGTTTGCGATCAATTACTTTACTGCTATTGGTTTGGGGGTGCTTACCGAGGAAATGAGAGAGGTTTTGAAGGTAGTGACGGAAGTGAGAGGCCGCAAGAGATCGAGGAGCCGTTCTTCTGATGCATCAGGGTCTTGCTCAAGGTCTTATTCAAGGTCCTACTCGAGGTCGAGGTCTTACTCAAGGTCAAGGTCTTACTCAAGGTCAAGGTCTCACTCAAGGTCAAGGTCTATTTCTAGGTCAAGGTCTAACTCTCGATAAAAACCTCACTTTAGGTTTAAAACGCCCTAAACATCAGAATCAGCATAGTCTATGTCACAGTAACGCCTTTAATCCCGACCATGCTAGCGTTTATCGTCTTTCCTATTGAAATACACTGATTCTCGAGCGCCTGATTCTGCGAGTAGTGTACATTGATGCTATAAGCTGCGAATTTAAGAGTATGCGTAATAGTCGATAAAAAACCCGAGACAGATTGAAGCTAGACACATTAAAGTTGACTACCCATCGAAGTCCGCTTAGTGGGAACATTTTCATCTCAGGTGACTGATTTTGGAAAAAGAATGCCAGAATGCCCGAAGGTGATTCTTTTGGCGCGATATTTGTTTGATGGTATCACCTTCTGTCATTCGGAACAATATTCCGAGCCTCGACGAGATGTGCCGCGCCGGAGATATCGGCGCATTGCAGTCACGACCTAGCAATACAATGTACATGGTGAAGACGGCAAAAAACCCAAACCGTATAGTTATGTATTTACCGTAGTCTTTGCTTATCTCCATATCGGCGCCACTTCCCCCTAATGTTGGCTATGGTGTGGGTACCGCCGGAAGCCTCGGGCGTATTGTTTGCTTCACGTGACTTGGAGACGCGCGGCTACGGCCAATAGTAAAGCTGCCAATAGTAACCGCACCATTTTTGGCGTGCGTGCGTAATACTTGTATTTAAAGCGTGGAGCACCCGCAATGCTAGCAAAGTTTTTTCTTCTTTAATCAATACCCAAACATGCCAGCCAAATTCGAGAAAGGATCCGAGAAAAAAGGTGCCACTCTTTTCAAAACCAGATGTTTGCAATGCCACACTGTCGAGGAGGGTGGTCCACACAAGGTCGGGCCCAACTTGCACGGTATTTTCGGCAGAAAGTCCGGTCAAGCTGAGGGATTCTCCTACACCGACGCTAACAAGAAGAAGGGAGTTGAGTGGTCTGAACAAACCATGAGCGACTACTTGGAGAACCCAAAGAAGTACATCCCTGGAACCAAGATGGCTTTCGGAGGTTTGAAGAAGCCCAAGGACAGAAACGACTTAATCACTTACTTGGTCAGCGCTACCAAGTAATTTATCGCTCAATCTTTCTGTATATATTTAATCCAAACGCAAATGAACTGTGTGAGACGAAAACGAAGACGCCTGTTGCAATCCTCTCCATGGTGCCTTCTTGGTTAATACCATTCAATACATCTCGGTCACGACCCACTATACATTCTGTAATATCTAGCCCACTAGTATGCACAAAGCAGACCAGAGCGCCTGGACCGCATTTCTTACTGGTCAATCTGTTGAAAATAAGTTGTTGCTACCACGTGACTTAATTAGTCCTTCTCACTCAGAGCCTTGACCTATAGGAAGCTTCCGATTGGAAACCGAAGTTCTGTAACAATAGAGATCAAGATTCTTCGTATAGTTGGGGCAAACTACCGAAATTCTGTACAGGGCATTCAGTGCTTTCAAAATTATTCAAACCAGTGCGTGATATTGTTTCAAATCAAATTCAGAATGTTTGAAACCGTCGGGACGAAACGATTCAACCGCACTAGCAAAATTAAGCACAGCAACAAATACTCAGTTGTATACAAGACGCCAAGGGAGACAGTTTACTTTGGTCCGCTTTGACTCATGTTGGGTAGTGCAAGATTAAAAAGCATAGTGCAAGATTAGAAAGCATAGTGCATATGTGGCGAATCTCGAGATTTAAGGTTCCAACACGAAGTCTGATGAAAATCGGTTTAAATCATTGCGCGCGTTGGCTGGGGGCGGTGCGAGGAAGTACGAACCTTCTGATATAACGGTTGGTTTAATTTTGCTAATGTATTTCGAAATACTGTAGATTATTGAAGCCAAGGTGCCGAAAGCACGTGCTGTGCCTCCAGCCAAGCTTTCCTGCCTACCTTGCCCAGCAGACTACTATGCACAGGAACACACACTGTTGAAGGCAGAGAACGAGAACGCGCGATGACGTGATTAATCATTAAGCTTAAGTTCTTTAACACGTCTAGTGCTTAGAGAGGACGTTTCGCTGATGGTCCACAAAACAAAGGTGATCACCTAAAGCTTTATAGAAAACGGGCTAAAGCCATGTCACAGCCTTTGGCACCCTATCTTGTGAAGAGGTGCCAATCGGGCTAGCCTTTGACGGTTGCACCCAAGTGGAATTGAGGTACATCCGGGGATTTCCAAGATTGTATACGAGAAGCTGCAAGTGATGGTCCTAAGTCTAGGCCTTGAAGGTGGGTTGTCGGAATGAACACTTCACGCGGGGTACTGGGACTCCGCCTTTTACCGCACAAATTGTGTGTCCATTAGTTGTGTGCCCATGGTGATTATACTCTACACAAGCTCAGGTTCGGGGCACTCAGATGCAGGAACCAATTCGGAAACGTAGAACTCAGTTTCGGAATCAAACTGTGCTATAATCATCCATGAAGTGCAGTCGTCACTGCTCTCCAAGCGTGCTGAAGCAGAATCTCCCAAGTACACGTGAGCCGCTTTATTGGGTTGAATACAGCTTCACTGTTCAACTTTACACGAAAAGTGTTTTTTGTGGGTCAGGTATTGGATATAAGTAAGTCTCACCACCGTTGGTTTCTTGGTTACTACTCGAAGCTAGGGCGGCCCTTGTATATTAAAGTGGGCCTTCATCAACCTCATCCCGTAGCAGGGCTATGTCGTCGTCATTACTAGGGATCAACCAGGTGTAAAGAGAATGTTCATGGCACTCTCACTAAACGCTTGGACATAAAGCAAGCGCTCAGACTGAAACCTTCAACACATTTCCGAACGAGTCACCTCTAGGTGCCAACACATCTGTTCAAGTGAGCAGTAGACACACGAAGCAGGTGTACTACACAATCAATGATATAAATAGCGGAAAGGAGGAAGGAGCGAGGCTGAGTCATCTGAGGCTTAGCCCTTAGTAGGACTCATAAAGTCACGGGAGCTCGCCCCGCTTAGAACGGTCTCTAATATGAAAAGGTAACTGGACGAGATTCTAGCAGCAATAGATGCAGATAGGAAAACATGACTCAGATGATGAACAGCATTCCACGCTACTAGAATCATCAGGAATCTAATGATAGCACTGTTTCAGAATACGTGCAAATGAACGCGCCGCTCACCGAACCTCACTTTCCGGGCTTGGTGCAAGGCACTTGCGGTAACTGTCTGGACATCAAGCAGATCTTTGGAGACGAAGAATTCCACGAAAAAGACCTGGCTTGTGTCAGCTCCATCACTTGCCATGAATTTTCGCCCAGCCCACCTCAAGCTTCCACTCGCACATGTCCTTGGGCAATGGCTCCGAGCGAGGAAAAGCAAAAGGAAGCCTTGGGACTTGGCGAATGGAGAACTAAATGCACCGCCACCGACTTTGACAAGCTGGTGGCAAGTCTTAAAGCGGGCATCCCCATCGTGATGACGCTGGAAGTGTTACTCTCGTTACCGAAGAATAAATTCGCCTGAGATGACGACTGAGGGACAGGTAGCATGATTAATTAAACTCCTGCTAGTGCCTTTCGCAAGTCTTGCCTGGATCACGAACTCCTGGAGATATCCCATTTCACGTTGGTGATACTCACCTCATGAGCCTTGTTATCATCATAGTCATACCATTCTGCATCTTCTAAATCAACCTCCATGAAAACTGATGGGGATTCTGCTCCTTTGCACGTCCACTGCCCTTCCGGGTAAAACTCGAGAAATTCAATGCCCCTGGCATCGATTTCAAGAATATTGGCCGAACTATTCTCTCCGCTTAGTTTCTCGTTGGTACGTGCAATTTGTGCTGAATGCTCACTTCGGCAGAACAAGCACCGGAAAACAAAACTCGCCATGCCTTTTGAGCCTGTGATTTCGTGCTGCTCAAAACGATTGATGGTGACATTCTTAGGGTGGACTTCTCTGCACCTCGTGCATTCGATCTTGAAGGTATACTCGTAAGGCGATTCTGGCGAGTCCAATGGCTCGAGATCCGTTACGTTCGAAAGCTCCGCTGTGATTTTTAGATTAAATTTGACCATAACTGGGTTATTAAGGTGTGTGTTGGGAACTCAGGTATCGAAAAAAGCTGCCAGAGTGCAGGTTACAGCCACATGCAGGCCGCGTAGTACTATATTACTTATCAGCTTCAAAGAGTGGTCCCTCTGGTCAATCGCGAATCAATCTTGGTGTTGGATCGAGGAATGATTGGAGATTATAGTGGGTTGATCATAGTATTTTAAAGGCAGGCAGATGCGCCTGTGCATATACTTGGGGTACTTACATATGTAGTAGTTTCAGTGGGTCATCGCACCCACGGGCACCGCACTACCCACGGTGGATCTGATTATAGCGACATCTTAATATACTTCTTCCTGGGTTGATCTTGGTTACTCTAATAGCCTCAGCTGACAGCTGCCGTTAAATTTGTATATGTGGAGTTTTGACCTTGGAATCTTTTGTGTGCCTTTATCGGGCACATATCCCTATTCAGGTCTTTAGCCTCCAGTTACTTACATACAAAAATGTCCAGAGAAATACCAGTGAAGAAGCAATACTTACCGCCATTTCCGAAAAGCCAAAGTTTGATTTGACCACCATAGTTCAAGAAATGGCGGATTGAATGGGCGGTGTGCTTGGGAGCACCACACCCGTGCACCATTGCCTTGCGCGCGCCAGCGAAATGCCCCGAAAGGTCTTTTGAAAGCTGCCGGCATGAGTCTAAACGACATAAAAGTCCCAGTGGAGGTCAATCCAACCGAAGACACGGAATGGAATGATATTCTCCGTGCACACGGAATCATTCCCGAACGCCCCAAATCCCCCACAGAGGAGCTCGAGCTGATGTTGGAGGAAGCCGTCAAGAATCAGCACGAAAACAGACTCCAAGATAAGACTATAAACCAATTGGAGGAACTTGAGGGTGAGGAGGATGAAGATTTTCTCGAGGAGTATAAGATGCGGCGATTCCAAGAGCTCAAGCAGGTGGAGAAACAAGCCAAGTTTGGCAGCGTCTATCACGTGACCAAGCCGGAGTACGAGGAGGAAGTGACCCTTGCGTCGCAGGACAACTTTGTCGTTCTCCACATGTCATTGCAGCTGTCTGTGCAGAGCCGGCTCGTAAGCACGCTCACCGTGACCCTAGCATCAAAATTCCCCGAGATCAAGTTCGCCGAAATCCCTGCCAACCGGTGTGTTGAAAACTACCCCGAAGCGAACTGCCCCACAATAATCATATATCACAAGAAAAACATTGTTAAGCAGTATGTGACGTTGACGGAACTAGGTGGCAGTGACTGCAGATTAGCAGACTTAGAGAGAGTGTTGGTAGATCTCCAAGCAGTCAAGCAGTCTGACGAGAGGCTAACCATGAACATGCAGGATGACGACTTGGAAGAGACTCACCGCCTCCGGTTTGTGAAAAAGTCTCTCCGGAACGATAACGATGATGACGACGATTTTTTTGAGTAGGGTCTATAGGTAAGCACGTGAGGCTGGCGATTATTGAGCCGACGCCAAGTATTTGGTGATTAGGGAAATTGAAATTTTTGGCGATCAGGACCACCCCAACTTTCTGACCATCAGCACTACCCCAACTTTCTGCGATTAAGGCAGCCCATACAGTCATTGGAGCCGTCGATTTCTTCAACTGTGTGGTTCTGCAAGATGTCAGAGATAGCCGGAAATGACCAAAAACACCGAGATCAGCACTTATACACGATATCATCCAGATCGGAAATTGGTGGGCCGGACAGCCGCAAGATTCTCCAACAAAAACGGCGTCACACAAACGTCTCTGTATGGTCACATGATAAAGAACGCGTGGTGCGGAATCGACTTGTATGTGCCGAGTGTGCGGCGCGATGGCTTCTCATCAATACTCCATCACCGGCCGGCCTATCGGATTTGACACCTGAGCGCCACAATCTCACAAGTAGGCCAAGAAAGATATTCACAGGCTGAGGCCCACTATTGAAAGCATCTGCAATCAGCCTGTGTATCTCAATTGCCCCTCCTCTTCACCGTGCATTATCACTTTGCATCATCCACTTGAACCATCCTTTTCGTCCCAGCCGCCCAATTGCGATGGTGTCCAACATCGGTCAGATCCAACCGTGTAAACACCTTCAAACAGTGCTCAGTTCCAAAGCAAATGCTGCGGTGAAATCCACCTACCAACAGGCAGTGGCCATATCCATGAGTATAAATGGTAGCCTCCAAAAGTGCATGTCCTATACGCAGACCAAAGACCAGAAGCCGGTGAAACAGAGGAAATTGAATGAGTACAGGGCCCAAGTGCTACAGTGCTCTGGATGCTCAGATTCCAACTTCTACTCGGTCTTCATTTGTTTGCAGTGCCCCAATGTGGGATGTTATGCTGAGCATGGCGCGTCCCACGCCATGCTGCAGAACCACATGTTTGCGATTGATTCCCGAAACGGACTCATTTTTTGCTTTCAATGCATGGACTACAAGAATCATGGAGAGCTAGACGTGATTCGCGTGCTGGCCCTTCTAGAAAAGACGGGCCAGTCGGGCCTTGCGCAACAGGCTGTCCAAGAGAGAGAGTCGTGCAAATTGGATGACAAGTATCTCAGGCCACTGAACCTTGCCCTTCTGGGAATCAAGGGAATTATTAATCTCGGTGCCACGTGCTTCATGAGCTGCATCTTGCAAACATTGATCCACAACCCATTGGTGAAAATGCAGTTTTTTGACAACGACACGCATTTCTTCAACTGCCCCTGTCAACCGGCATACAGTTCGGGAGAAGCTATTGACAGCTCCCTGGCGTGCATCACCTGCTCCGTGGACATGATATTCAGAGATTTTTACACTTCCTCTTCTCGTGAGGGCTATGGAATCACCACATTGCTCAGTACGGCATGGCACAAAAACAAGTCTCTTGCAGGATTCCAAGAGCAAGATGCCCATGAGTTCTGGCAGTTTTTGCTCAACGAGTTTCATAATGACTATGAGCGGATTCGGCTGACTTTGCACCTAAATGCGGGCGGAGAGTCAAGCGCGGGCAAGGCCAGCGGAGATGAAAAGGGTCATGAACATGCAATAGAGAATGGTGTCGGTAAGGGCTATTCCCCCAACCGCACAGAAACACCTTGTGGATGCATCATGCATTCGACATTCCTGGGAGAATTGGAAAGCTCGGTCATCTGCTCGTCCTGCGATTCAGTCACAAAGACTGTTGATCCCTTGATCGACATATCGTTAGAAATCACCAACAAGCGCAACAATCCGTCTCTTCAGGACTGCCTAGATCAGTTCACGCGAAGCGAAATCTTGGAAGTCAAGTACCAATGCCAATCATGCCGGAAAAATACAAAGGCTCACAAAAGTTTACGCATCAAGCAGTTCCCTAAAGTATTAAGCATTCAGCTAAAAAGATTCGAGCACAATTTCTCCAGCGACAAATCTACCAAGATAAATGACAAGGTGGCCATTCCGTTGTTCTTGGATCTCTCGAAATACGCATCAAAGGCCAAAAATGACCCTCTCCACAACACCGACAAGAAGATCTACGAGTTGTTTGCCTTGGTTAACCACATAGGTCTGGTGAACACCGGTCATTACATAACGTTTATCAAGAGCGGATCGGGCCAATGGCTTCGTTTTGACGATAGTGTTGTTTCTTACGTATCGCAGGAGGAGGTGCGCAACACCAATGCCTATCTTTTGTTTTTCATCACACATGCTATTTAATCTGGATATTATGTGATGGGCTTGTGCCAGGGACCTCTAAATGAGAGCAGCGGTTGAGTGTGAATGGGAATCTAGCATTCTTTTTAGCACCTTGTGCATAGAGGCCTGGGGCCCGTGCTATAGTTGCCGATACATTATCCGAAGTTATTTAAGATGCTGTATTTGGATTGCTGCGAAAAATTGTCCTGAATTTGCTCTTGATGACATGCACACGGTCCAAAAATCACCCCCTAAAGGGTACCCCAAATGGAGGGCACGCCTTAGAAAACGAAAGACTTATCATATTATGCTCAATAAGGCCTCTATTGAACAGGCTTCCCTCCAGTAACGCAAAGCAACAAATCTCAACATGCCGTTTACTTGGCTCAGATCAACCTAATAGTGTTCTTGGTAACTTGTGTACTGATGCATTTCTGTATTAACAAATGTGGAATTTCATTCGTCCCCACCAGGGGATGCATGGAGAGTGAATTTGTCCGCTACAATGAAGAAGACTGTGCTTGCATATGGCAACTTCTTCGTTGGTTCTGGGTTTTATTCTTTTAACCTATTAGATTCTTTAGTAACGCCCAGTGCTTACAGAAGATGCATTCTTTGAAAATTATCGAAGCAATTGGGAACATCCGGGCCGATGTCAAATACTGAAATGTTGTGCGGCGTTTTGACACCTTGTCGCAGATTCGGCTACAGATCCGGCCCCACTTTCCATCTTGCTCTGAGGCGGGCTCGGGAGCGTGAGATAAGTTGCACCCAGCCGTGCCAAGGATCCAGGGTCTGCCTCGAACGGTACATTGAAAGCATTTTGCATCCATGGGTAGTGCACTACCCCGGTAGGTCTCACGTGACCTTCTGTTTAGTATATGCAATTACACGAGGGCATGTAAGAAGATTCTGGAGAGACAAGTGGTTGTTTCTTGTGCTACCTTTGTCTGTTTAGCATGAATACCTGGCACATCAACCGAGGAGAGTTGCTGAGTATGTATACTCCCCCATAAGGACGAGATACACTTGGATCTGGCCTTATGATGCATCGGATGCGGTCTAAACCTGAGCACGGTTCGAACACCCTTGATAAGTAAGCAGGCGGGTCTCGCTATGCATTTTGGAGTGGTCCTGAAACCCTTGAATCCTATCAGGTCCATGTGGTTCCCATAGCCTTATTAGGAAGCCGTTGCTCGCTACCGCATGCGCGCCATCCATCAATCTTTGGCCTTGAACAGGGTGACAATCTAGTCCTCCCGCACACTTCACTCGATGGCCGTGTAAGGTACTACCTATGCCTGCATGTTAATGAGTACTAAAACGGAACCATTGAAGGACTGCAAGGCTTCTCCGAGATCGCGTGAACAACCTTGCTAAGCACTGGGGTTCTAGTGTTTGAGTACTTTAAGATACACTGAACGTACTTTGTGTGTTAAATCAGCTGTCATTTTCATGCTTGCAAACATCATGTACTTTTCTATTTACATCACAAAACGCGGGACCAAAACGGGGTACCATCTCCTTACTGAATATGGCCTTGCACAGCTGAAGTAGAGATTCACCGACATTCGTGAGATTCGAATTGAAGGGAGCGCTCAGATTCAGGAACCCGCCAACCTGCACACAATACACTCAAATTCGTCCCACTGGAGTCGATGCATTGCGAGACAACAAGCGCGCGTTTTGGTCGCTTATACTATACATTAACGTACCTGAAATAACACTATGGTCCCCTTGGAATTCGATTAGACAGGATGCACAGCTGTAGACTAAGATTCGTGATTGTTGGATTTTCGTAGTATGACTATTTTGTAATGGAGCATGAATGTTGGACAGCGGCAGTATTATTAGCCAAAGCACTGTAGAGTTACGCTCTTGATTGTTTTCCGGTAAGACTTGGCAAAGAAAGTTTCAGCCCGACATGTAACAGTTTCACGATAGTTCTGGAATCTCAGATACAGATGAAAGAGGCGTTTTTCAATTTGTGCATGGAAACATTTAGACTTACCTCCCTTGACCATATTGGTACAATTCGCAGTCTTTATTGCAGAAGGTACAGAAATGAGGTTTCAATACCTCCACAACGTGCTTTCTTTTCCACAACGTGCTTTCTTTTCCACAACGTGCTTTCTTCTCTACAGCCTAAACTACCCTCTAAACCTTATACAGCTTCGATCTCCCGCCGTTATTGCTTTCACAGAAATCCGAAAACAGACATTCAATTGCATACGTATTCATGCCAGCGGCCACTGACCCTGCATATAGCCACACCTGTCTACTCAGTACGGCTTCATTATATACAGGTGTTTTGCAACTGCCCCAGGTTACGCGGCTCGCCGGAACGCGGTACACGTACCATGTCCTTCCCCCTCACCACCCAGGTCTTCCACACCGTCATACAATCCCAACTGGCCAGCCAATGCGTGCAGATTATCTCAACTCCCGATAACTTTGTTGTGGGGGACGATCGTGATAATGATCTGTGCGAAATCGGCATCCTGAGGCGCTACTACCTACGGGTATTCCTAGAGGGTTACAAGTTCTTCAAGGCAAGAAATCAACAGGCATGTATACGAAGTGGGCTGCTCGTTGAAAGCGGTTGCACGTCTGGACGTGCTAATTTACAGGGCGTGGGAAAGAACCTGGCGGCAAACCGTGATGATGAATTGAATGTCGATGAATTGAATGTCGATGAATTGAATGTCGATGAGATGAATGTCGATGAGATGAATGTCGATGAATTGAATGTTAATGAAATGAATCTAGACGAGATGGATCTTGACGGAATGAATGATCCACATAATACCGGAGAAAATAACAAGAAGCTAGATATGAACCACTATAACTCTAGGTGTTCTGGACCGTTTTCAGTTGATGTGAAAGCTGCGCTGGAGGCGTTCTTGGTCTCTTGTTATTTAGCTAACTTGTCTATGCTCCTGACCACAAACGAATTTTCTAGTGTATGGGTCCTACACGAAAAGGTGTTGGTGGAGTTACAGCGGCGAAATACGCCTGGCGTTGGTTCTCCCTCCATGTCCATGGTCGAGTGCGACTACAAATACATGTTGGCGTTGGCCACATCACGCATGGATAGGATCAACAAAAGCTCGATGTTGTGGCACTGGATCCGCCGGCTTTCAGTGCAGGTTATCTTCGCCAGCTTCGACAGCCTCAAGTTTATGGCTGTTTTAAAACAGATCTTGCGGTCCATGGCTATCCATTTTGCCAACTACGGAGCCGGCTATACGTTTGCGTGGATGGTACACATGGCCCAGATAAATGGTTATGCTTTTGATGGCTCTGCCGTACTTGGTTTGGTCCGGCGTGCATGCAGAGCTTCTTTGAGCGATATTTCTTTGTGGACCTTGTACGGGAAGCTCCTTCTGAAGCCGGACTCCTTTGGCACCAAACTCTTTAACGACTCTGCACTGGCCCTCGGACTTCCAGCAATGTTGAGCGGTTCTGCTGGGCCTTTCCTAAAGGAGGCGCACGCTTTGGAGGAAATCCGCTGGCTTTTGGCTATCGATTGTCAGATTCGGTTGCCATATCTGCAGTTGGTGCCATATTTAAGTGCGAAAGAATTGGTAGCATTGCGCAACACTGCCGGGAATCTATCTCTTAGGTGTGTCTTGGATACCTTGAGTCCTAGAGTTTCGGAACTGTGATGGGTGGAAGCTTCTGGCTGGGTGCTCAGACCAGTACACCCGCGCCCTGATAGCCCTGACATCAATGCGAGTCACTTACGAGCAGTTCGAGTCCGGGAAACACTTCGGGCCTTGCGAAGACCTCCAGCAGTCAAAGTCTACTCAAAATGCTCAAGATTAGACAGCTCCAAAAACAGAAGCAAGAGGAGAGAGCCGCCACTCATGCCTCCAATCAAACTCCTATTCACAGCAAGGTGTCCGCAGCACAAATCCGACTCCAGAAAGATATCACGGAGCTAGAGTTGCCGCCGTCAATTCGCATCCACTTTCCGAATTCAGAGGACCTTTTTCACTTTCTCATTGAAATCTGTCCCGTAGAAGGTCATTACAAATCCGGCTTGTTTCGATTTACCGTCGACATCTCCGACAACTTCCCAATCGACCCTCCCAAGATCAAATGCGTTCAAAAAATATACCATCCCAATATTGATCTCGAAGGTAATGTATGTCTTAATATCTTGAGAGAAGACTGGTCGCCTGTACTTTCTCTTAACTCTGTGCTTCTCGGACTCAACTTCCTCTTCTTGGAATTAAATCCGAGCGACCCTCTCAATAAGGATGCTGCCAATACGTTGATTAAGAACCCTCTGGCCTTTTCCAGAAACGTCTTGCAATCCATGAAGGGGCTTTACGTTGATAATGAATACTTTGATCGGGTTATATGACCCGATCTCCTGAGATACTTGTTGTGTACTTTCCGCGAACCTCGGACTACTCGAAACGTGTCGTTTATTGAAGGCTGCCCAAATAGCATATTTCTCACCAGTATCCGCTTGTCTACTTGTAGCCTGGGTTGTATCAAGGTTTCACTCTTTGCATGCTGAACAAAGCATAGGGCGCGGACTCTGCATGCGAGATTACAGAGATCGTTGAAATTTGGCAATGGTTCTCTAGGAGGTTTGAGTGAAACTGATGAGCTCGCCTCAATCAAGAATCCCGCAAAATGCACAATCAACCGAAATGGGGACCAAAGCCCCCAAAGGGAGAACTTCCGGATGTGTTCCCGCCAAATGGACCCCCAAATGGTGGTTGACGGAGGTTTCCGGGCAATCCCATCCCCATATCGTCCAAGTTATCCTCTCCATAGGGATCGTCAAATCGAGCACCAGGAGGAGCGCCTAAACGGGAGGTGTTTCCACGGGTTTGGCCGAAAATTTGGTGGTTCGCATCTGGTATCATGCCGCTTCCTGGTGCAACAAGCGGATCTATGTATGGCTGAAGGTGTGGATTTGGCCCTGTTCCTGCAGGGTTCAAGTCGCCTTCCCCTATAGTAAAGGGCAGAGCAGCAGTAAAATGGTTGCGAGCTTTCAACTCGTATTCGTCATCGAAATCAGGCATATCAGATGGCCTGGAGACTCTTTGCTCGCGTGACTGCCAGTTTATCGAAGGCTTTGTCTCCGGCTTCTCCGTATGCGTGCTGTCTGACTTCCCGGCGTTCTTCCTCAGCTCAACTAGAAGCTTATCATCTGATTGTGACAGATTACCTGACTGTGACAGATTACCTGACTGTGACAGATTCTCTGTACTCCGCCTATTTTCCTTCCGTGACAGAATTTTATCTGGCTCCCCAGGCGTCTGGTCGCTGCTTTGAGGGTCTAACTCCAACGGATTTGGCGACAACTTAGAGATTCCATCAGATAAGTTGTTCCTAAGAAACGTTTCGAATTCTTTATAACCGTTTTCTTGTTCGGCCTCATACAATGCAGAACTAACATGGGATCCCAGTATAATGCTGATTAGGAATTGGCGGGCGGATACTGCAGTCACTGAAATTGTGGAGTCATTGCTCTGCCATAGCGCCGATGTGTCAGTTTCACGGACTGTTGTGAAATTCACATTGTGCTGCCTCAAATATTCTTTCAATGGCCCCAACACAACGGAGATTGTCATAATAAAGGGATATATACAAGTGTGGGGGGGGGGCGAGAGTTCAGGTGTGGTCCTGCACTTGGAATCACGTGCACCTCACCACGTGACTGAGGAGTGGCCGACTTTGCTCTTTTTCTGCGTGACTTACCTGGTTTTGTTGATACACATTTTTGTTCTACACGAATTACCTGTTGCCACCTGTGTTAACTGACTTCGCTAATTTTTGCTATTTAACATCCTTGCAGTTTCATACCCCGTCGTTTAAAAAGGAATTGACGCACTTCCTGCAAAAACTGACCTAATACCTCCACTGATCTCTGGATTGTGCCCGCCCGACACTTCCGGATCTCCAACCCCCTATCCCCAACCCCTGTTGCCATGACCACGAACGTGCCTTTGATATACTCGTTTCCCAAGTTCGATGGCGTAGCAGATGCCGTTGCGGATCTCATAATAACTGCTCAGAACAATACGCTCTACAATACCTTGGATAAAGAAGAGATAGAGCGATTGAAATTGGTGCGACCTGCCATGTTAGAGCAACCCTCTCTGAGCTCCATCCTGGGTCTCAATTCAGGTATTGGCCAGTCTCGTTCCAGTAGCAGCAGTGCGTTGGACATTAGTGCTAGTGGCACACCTCGGCGCAATCCAAAGTTGAAGAAGAGGCTGGAATTACGGTTCAAAATCGCCATTAGTGGTGGTTCGCTCATAAAGATTTTGCACCAAGGCTTGTTGCCAAGAGATGATGCAATAGAATGGGATAAATGGGACATTTACTTCACTGATGAGCGGTTGGTGCCGTTTGATAGCCCGGACTCCAACTACGGGGCAGCCAAGCGCGAGATATTTGACTTGATCAAGCTGGAAAAGAAACCCAATGTGTTTCATATTGACGAGCTGTTAATTGATGACCCGCAAGAATGTGCCGATAGCTACGAAAAGCTCCTCATTGATAACTTCGCCAAAAAAGATTCTGTCAAGCTCCCCATGTTCAATCTCTTGCTCCTCGGATGTGCTCCTGATGGACACATTGCGCTGCTTTTCCCTAACCATGGCGAACAGTTAAGAGAGGACTTGGCATGGTGCATGCCAGTACTGAATGCTCCGCTGGGCCCAGAAAACAGAATTACCTTATCGATTCCAGTGATTTGCCACGCTCAAAGAGTTAGTTTTGTGGTCGAGGGATTGACCAAAGCTCCTATCATGAGAATCATTATGGAAAGACCGGAGAAGGGTTTACCTAGCTCCATTGTCAACGAGGGTGCTGCGGGTAAAGTGTCATGGTTTGTGGACAACGACGCCTTGAACGACTGCTACGACATCACAAAGAAAAAGTATAAGTATTTGAGCATCTCGGACCCTTCAACGTGATTCGCTCACGAAGAGGTTGGCCGGGGAGTGAGTCGGAGTGGTGGATTTAGTGCTCGTAATGCTCGGAAGTCTTGTTGTGGGAACACTCTGCCGGGGTGTCACCGTACCACATTCTGCATTGTCACCATGACTTCAAGCTGGTACTTTCATTTATTGTATAGATGCGGCAGGAAGCATAATGTATCGCTTCAGCTTTTGAAGATGTTGTAGTCACGTAGCCAGCTTTTTAGCGCGAGGTAGCCATTATCCCGCTACCGCTGGCTGACCTTGGCATAAGTGGGCAGGCTTTTAAAGTGAAAAGCGGTCTATTTCGCACCCTGTTCTCATAAATATGGAAATGCTAGGTAGGGCCTATTCTTTATGATAGCACCTTGTTGAAGATCATGACTGAGTATGTGAGTTACGCATAGGGCTCAGTGAAGGTGCCTCGAACTAGGCCTTGTAATTTACCTCTTTTTTCAGGGGCGATGGTAGTGAAGGCCCCTTCCAATACTGCTGTCGCAACTTAGGATAGCACTATAGCTGCACACCGAAAGTGGAATTGTGGATGCCAATATCAAACCGCTTGAGAAGCTTCTCGTGTAATACCAGTACTGATGAACTTTATGGAATAAACGGTCATTTTCAGCACGTCTAATATGGAATGCTGGCAATAGACCATGAAACTCAGAGCCCACTTGACTTTCTCGTTTACCATATTTTCGAGACACTCCGCCATTCCAAGAGAGGAGGAATTTTTCAGATCCAAAAAAAAAATAAATCACAGTGGATATATCCCTCTACCCAATTTTCAATGGGATTTCGGAGAGCAGTAAGAGGGACTCTTTAATCGTATTTGGGCCCAATAAAGGAATAATGTGCCCGGCTTTCTCCATACTTCGAAGCAACCGGCCCACAGAAGATTTTCAAAAATGACTTTCAGCCGCATATCTACGAGCCATGGCTTTGGTAGTGGCCTATGTAGATTCTTGGCTGCCCCAGCGACGTCGGTTCAGCATTTGGTGGCAAAATAGGCGCAAATCTGTGATAGCTGCATGAAAAAGCTCGAGGGTTATTTAACAGTAGCAGCAATAGCGATGGTTGCAATGAGAGTTACTCCAACTCGTAGTGAAACCTGCAGTCTGGTATCTGCAGCGGTGATGATATCTTACTAGATGCCTCATATTCCTTAGTATGCTACCATGCTAGCTATTTTTGTTACGGCACCCGGGGGCATTTCCCCAGCGTTTGAGTCTGATAGCATGCCATGTAGATACGCCCACATGAGAAAGTGGCTGAATGTGGTTTGGCGGCAATTCACGTTTAGTCTGAGACCATGATAACTTCATGGTTGTGGTGCCCATGCTGGATCTAAAGCTCATAGTGTTAGTGGTAGTAGCCAAGTACTGGACGGTGACGTCTGCTCACCGGCTGCGACACGGCGGAAATCTCATGCTGGGTAGATGGGGGTATTACCCTCTTGATCATCATACGCCACACAGTCACTTTAGGAGTATTCGTGTCAGTTGGGCGGGAAGAGTCTTGTAGATCGTGTATTCGACACTCACGTTAAGTAGGGAATTGTCTTGTATGTTACTTTGACTAGCCTTCCAGCAGAAGAAGAATTTCGTTCATCCACCAAACCTTGAACATAACCTCAAAATAGCAAAAGTCTACCTCACTCATGGATGGTGTAGCATATGTGCTATCATTAGTTTGCCAATGACTGTAGTAGGGAGCCTCGGTCATCGTCTCGCTCTTTTGCTTTTACCTGTATTTTGCGTACTGATGCCCAGTTGAATGACCTGAATATTCGATGGCCCTGGCATAAGCGGGCGTCCCTCACTTGAGTATACCTTTCCTGAGCTCCCACGGCCGCCGCTGCGACGTCGTGAGCATCAGTACATATCAGTGGTTCCGCTCCCTGCACACGCTGCTTTTTGAGCTGCGCCAAAAGCCCTGGACTTTTCGAGATTCGCTCACCATGTTTCAGCTACGCATCCTCCATACAGTAGTACGCAAGCTCTGGACTGCAACCAGAGCAGTCAAAAATACCCGCGCATAGTCTTGAACAGAACGCCTGTACATAGGAACATAGTATCTGGGAGGCGAGCCACTCTGTATCCACGATTACAATACAGGATGGAGAAGCATGGGCTCTCGGATATGTTCCGGTGTACAGGTGTCTCGCTCTGTACAGACAAGCAAGAGCAGAGGAAACTAGTGAGTAGCCGGAGCGGCTAGACGGATGAGCATAAGAGCCACGGAGTGCCGCTCCGTTTAGGAAGGAGACTCAAACAGAAGGGAAAGGAAGCTTATTGAATACAAGACAGAATTGATGGCTACGGAATTTCCAGAACCAAAGAAGTTGTTGGAAGCCAACTTGACAACAACCCCATATTAGCGGAGTGTATATAACTTTCCACATTAGACGCGGGTTGACGTCGGACCCCGCCTTTACGCGGGTCCATCCCGCTTTGCTCCCCTCCATCCAGGGCCTATACCGAAAACCACCCGTTGCAGCTTACCGGATGCAACTTCAAGGCCGATCGGTTGACCAGCCCTCGTGGTACTTATCTCACAATTCAGCCTCAAATACTGTGGCGTAGTCTTGGCCGGCCTTTCTAAATAACTCCTGATGATCCCTTGTTTTGGAGATCAGCAACGAGTACATATTTCCCATAGTACTGACGTACAGAAAAGTCTCACATCGTTTTTATATCTCAAGTGTTTAATCCACCCTTTTTTGGTGGAGCACCGCTTCATGTTCCATGTTATTATTGTGGCAAGGCCCAGTCCTAGAGGTAGTTCTCTCTCAATTCCCCCTCAATGGCAAAATGCTATGCGGTGATATATATGCCTCTGGAGTCCCTGATAGTTCCGAAGACATTAGCATACGGCTTGGGTAGTGCAGAATGATTTACCGTCTGCCTGCATCCCAATTGAAATCAACCTCTGAATGCGCAACGTAAATAGTGTTGTCCTGATGGTAGTGTAAAATCTGTCACTATACTACTCTTTACCAATTTTTTTTTTTGGAATTGAGAGTAAACCTGTTACATCCCTGACTCAGCATTCGTAACCATTTCCCACTATACTCAAATTTATACCAGAACTTTCTCACCGAATTCTCTACTAACTAGATCCAGAATATCCCACTTTACGCCCTCCTTCGACGTGTTACTCTTCATGATGAGTTCCTGAGTGGACTCTCAAATGTGCACGTGAACTGTGGCGAAATGAAATCGACCAAGAAAATATCGTCAGATGAACGGTGGGGGAAGCCAGGATCAGAACCAGTCTCTTCTCTTCCAACACAAGTGGAAGCCGGTGGCAGGGCTTAAACTGTGTAAGGCGTCAAGTTTAAATGAACCTGGATAATACTGCAGGCAACATACATGACAAAACGTTCATAAATGTTAGTAAGTGCTTCGTCAAAGAGACTGATTGTAGAGAGGACATCAAATATGCCTAATTCATACAATCCTGCTTACCCGCTTTTTTATAACAACACCTGTACGGGACGCAATGTTGCCAGCGATACGAGGAACGACAGTGCGGATACAGTGCCGAGTCAGCACGGCCGAATTAGGCCCCAGGACGACAGAGGGCCTGATGATAGAGAACAGAAAGACCAAGAACGACGCGTCAAATAAGTGCTCACTAAATCACTTAAGCGGACATGGCGCAGGGGAGTGGAGAAACAAGGTGATGTCGAAATCTTTGAAGGCTGCCTGCATGCATAACTTGCATGACTTTCACCAGATAAGGCCATAGTCGTTACAAAAGGGTTCTGTAGCGACGACGCATATAGAGCAGGAAGAACACATTTTTCGTCACCAAAATAGACGTATCGATGAAAAATGTCGCTGTTTTAGCCCATCGGACCGGGACTTGCTCAAGGAACTCCCCTCGTTCCCCACATTTCGATTAGGAAAAAAGGAACTCCGGACTGCACATATGTGCGCACCGATGCCACTTTGCCTAAGTTATCGCCTGTGAGGTGCGGGTCCGGAGGCCACAATTGCTCTTCTTGGTATATGTATTAAACCGTATGCAGACCAGACTCATCTCGCGACGCCCGTTGCTGCGCCAGATTACTGCGATATACCTAAAAAGAGAAATAATAATGTCCGGCAATGTACGTATCGGAGCGGGTATGCATGGGCAATATAACGTTCCCCGGTTCACTGCTTTTATATAAGGATCTCGCCGGATGCATTCGATGAAAATACCTCGCTTCCCTCTCCACACTGGCTCCCACAAAAATTTGACCTCGTGCTAATACCCAACCATGCCTGCCTCCAATAGCGACTACTACTCACGCATGCAGAAAGACAAGAGACAGAGGAACAGTCACCAGTCCCGGACACCCCAAAACCTGCACAACCCATATTTCCAGCGATATAACCACGGCCACGAGATTGCCGAAAGCACGCCGTATAACCAGATCCAGGACAACCACCGCAAAAGAGAATCGCAATTCGCCTCCTCTGCCCTCTCAGACACAACGCAAACTTACGTGGACTATCAACTGGACGATCTGTCGATAGACAACGCCAAAAAACCTCGACACATGAAGATCCTTCCGGAGAAGATCATGGAGGAATCTTACGACGGAAGCCACCGCAGTTCCGCCCGTCGTAAGTTGGCAAAGAAGCATGCGCAAATCAAGGCCGACCTGGAGCGCATCTCGGCGCTTGAAAGTGGTGTGGAACAGCTAAAAAACGAAAAGCGCTGGTTCAGCTTTTTCTTTAGCAAGGACGTCCCACCCATCCCCACAGAAGACGAAAGACAGCCGTACCCTTGGCTCTCTGCACCGCTCTACTCGCAGCTAGTTTTCATGTGGCTCTGGCCCATTATCAAGAAGGGCTATAAGCGCACCTTGGTCCCGGACGACCTATGGTATCTCCCCGAGGAGTTGACCGTACAGGACATGCACAAGCGGTTCCGAGAGAATTTGGAAAGTGTGTTACGGAATGACCGTGCCAAAAAGTTGCGCAAGATGCAAAAGGCTCGGCCCGGCAGCGTTGACCACCTCGACACTCACCAATACCAGTGGCCCATGTACGCCATCCCATATGCGCTTTTCCTCACCTTCAAGTGGAAGTACAGTCTACTGTGCTTCTTTTTGGCGTGCTCTTTTGCTTGTCAGGCGTGCGCACCGTTGATCACGCGCCGCATCATTGACTACGTGACCTACTCCTACTACGGAGTAGAGAATTCCGTGAAAAACGGTGTTGGCTACACCATCGGAGCAGTGGTGTTGATTTTCATCAACGGAATGTTGTTGAACCATTTCTTTCACAACGCTATGGTGGTGGGTGCGGCTACGAAGGCCATTTTGACCAAGGATGTGATGTTGAAGAGTTTCAAGTTGCTGGCCAAACTGAAACATAAGTTCAACACGGGGAGAATCACCAGTCTAATGACCACCGATCTCTCGAGAATTGACTTGGCCATTGGCTTCCAACCGCTCGTGCTCTGCTTTCCGATTCCCGTGGTCATTGCGGTTGCGTTATTACTACACAACATTGGCGTGACCTCCTTGGCGGGGATCGGGCTTTTTGTTCTTTCCTTGGTGGTGTGCGTGCTTTTGACCTCCAAACTCTACTCCTTGAGAGAGAAAGTGGTGAAGTTCACCGATGAGCGCATCAGTCTAATGAGGGAGGTGCTCAACAATCTCAAGGTCATAAAATTCTACGCTTGGGAAGACGCCTACAAGGAGAACATCACCCAGGTGCGCCGCCGTGAGATGCTGTTCATATTCCAAATTGATGTTCTCAGAAACTTCATCACAGCATATGCCGTGACATTGCCAACCTTGACGTCTATGGTGTCTTTTGTGACGATGTGGGCCCTGGACAATATGAAGGCTCCCGGCCAAGTTTTCTCGTCTTTGTCGTTGTTCTCTATCTTGGCCCAGGCCATTATGTTGTTGCCTATTGCTTTGGCCACTGGAGCAGATGCAGCTATTGGCTTCCGCAGATGCAAGGACTTCTTGGGCTCCTCTGAGTTTGACGAGGAACTTGAAGAGAAGTTGAACGTTTCTGAAGACCAGTACTATACCAAGGCATCAAGCAGCCCTGCCTCCACATTCGAATTTACCAAACGTGATGGCAGTTTTGACGAAAAAGCCCCAGTGATTGACATTGCACACGCGGACTTTGTTTGGCAAAACTTCCACAAGAACGACCACGACGATCTGGACCCTCTTTGGAAGGATTTGGATAAGAAGGCAAAGGAGAGACAAATGAACAATTTCGAAACGACCGGCAAGCAGAGTGACCATATCAAGGAAGCCTCTTCGTACGCATCCGACCTGGATCTGTATCTTACTCTGAGCTTAGTGCAGGAGACGAAATTGTTCCGGGGCCTTTTTGACGTGAACTTGACCGTCAACAAGGGCGATTTTGTGGTGATCACCGGAGTCATTGGCCTGGGGAAGTCTTCGCTTCTCTCGGCCATCGCCGGTTTCATGCAATTGCAGAATCCGGCCACCGCTAAATTTGACGTGTGCTCCGACCTTCTCATGTGTGGGGCTCCATGGATCCAAAACGCCACTGTTCGCGAGAACATTACTTTCGGGAACCCATTTGAGCCAAAAAGGTACCAGAACATAATCGAGGCTTGCTGCTTGGGGGACGACTTGAAAGTGTTGAGCCACGGTGACATGACTGAGATTGGCGAGAAAGGCGTGACGCTTTCGGGTGGCCAAAAAGCAAGAATCAACTTGGCCCGTGCCGTTTACAATGATGCCAGTATTCTTCTCTTTGATGATGTGCTCTCTGCAGTCGACTCAAGGGTTGGAAAGCACATTATTAATAACTTGTTTGGCGACTTGTTGCGCAACCACACTCGCATCTTGGCTACCCACCAATTATCACTTGTCTCCTCCGCAGATAAGATTGTTTTCTTGAATGGAGATGGCACAATGGACTGTGGCACCGCCAGTGATCTCATAAGGAGAAACATCGCATTCCGCAACTTGGTGCAACACAGCAAAGAGGCTACGGAAGAGAATGAAAACGAAGATAATGTGTCCGATGAAGTTGTTCCCTCGAAAGCCGAAGTGAGCAGGAATCTATGCCTTTTGCCAGGAAATGCTCCGGTTCACGTCACTGCCAGGCGTGGTGAGCGCGAGGGACACAAGATTGCAAAGGAAGAGCCCAAAAACGCCATAGAACAATTCGGAAAGACTATTGAGGACGAGGATGTTTCGGTCAATGCCGTCTCTTGGGACGTGTACAAGAGGTTTCTTCAGTTGGGATCCGGCATCTTTGGAATCTTCGCGGCACCCATTTTCTTATTGCTTGTGGCTCTCTCCACATTTTGTCAGTTGTTCACCAACACCTGGTTATCTTTCTGGATGGAGAGGAAATTCGACAACGTACTGGACAAGCTTTACGTGACTTTGTACGTTGTGTTCGCCGTGTTGACGGTGTTCTTCACTGGTATCCAGTTCACCATGTTGGGGTACATGAACAACCGGTCAGCCAAGATGTTGAACGTCAAGGCCGTGGAGAAAATTTTGCACGTGCCTATGAGCTTTATGGACACCAACCCTTTGGGAAGAGTGCTCAACAGATTCACCAAGGATACTGACTCTTTGGACAACCAGCTTGGCGAGCAGATACGGTTGTTTATGTTCCCGTTTGCCACGATAATTGGGATCATTATTCTCTGCTGCTGCTACTTGCCCTGGTTTCTCATTGCTGTGCCATTTTTGGTGTTTGTTTTTGTGGTTTTCTCCAGCTTGTACTCTGGCTCTTCTAGAGAAATCAAGAGGTTGGAGGCCGTTCAAAGGTCTGTGGTGTACAACAACTTCAACGAGGTGTTGAGTGGAATGACGGTCATCAAGGCCTACAAGGCCGAGTCCCGGTTCATCGAGAAGAATGACTACTTGTTGAACCGCATGAACGAAGCATACTTTCTCTCCATTGCTAACCAAAGATGGTTGTGTGTGTACTTGGATATCATCGCTGCGACATTTGCACTTTTGATTTCGTTGTTGTGCGTGACCAACCAGTTCAACATATCTGCATCGTCCACGGGCTTATTGTTGAACTACGTGATTCAAATTGTGGGTCTCTTGTCCTTGACCGTGCGGGCAATGACGCAGGTTGAGAACGAAATGAACTCGGTGGAGAGATTGCACTCGTATGCTTTCAGCTTGCCCCAGGAAGCCCCATACCAGAAATCGGAGACGAAGCCCCCTAAGGAATGGCCTATTGCTGGCTACATCCAGTTCAATGACGTGTCCATGAGGTACAGAGAAAACTTGCCTCTTGTGTTGAAGAACTTGAACTTCGGAGTGTACCCTGGTGAAAAGTTGGGCATCTGCGGCCGCACGGGAGCAGGAAAATCTTCCATCATGGGCGGCTTGTACCGCTTGAACGAGTTGAAGTCGGGGTCTATCACCATCGATGGACTCGACATCTCCCAGATGGGTTTGCACGACTTGCGGTCCAAATTGTCCATCATTCCTCAAGACCCCGTGCTCTTCCAGGGTTCGATCAGGAAGAACTTGGACCCCTTTAAGCAATTCAGTGACGAGTTGTTGTGGGATGCGATTCGCCGGTCGGGGCTCATTGACCTGGACATCTTGCCCAAGATCAAGAGCACGTCTTTACAGGGCAACAACTACGAAATGCTTCACAAGTATCACTTGGACCAAGTGGTGGACGATGACGGAGGCAATTTCTCGCTCGGTGAGAAGCAATTGATCGCCTTGGCGCGTTCGTTGGTTCGGGACACCAAAATCTTGATCTTAGATGAAGCTACGTCATCCGTTGATTACGAGACGGATGAGAAGATCCAAAAAACCATTGGCCTCGAGTTCAACCGCAGCACCATTTTATGCATTGCGCACCGGTTGCGCACCATATTGAACTACGACCGTATCTTGGTGATGGATCAGGGCCAAGTGGTGGAGAAGGGCACGCCCTGGACCTTATACCGGCAGAACGGCTTGTTCAAAAACATGTGTGATAAGGCACACATATCTGCTGACGACTTTATAAAACCTGGTCAGTGACCAACTAATTTAACGAGAACATCATGCAAGAACCCAACTATAGTTCCGCGTCGTAGAAAGGCAGGTCTGGAAAGCCCACCTTGCATCAGAGACACACACTCGAGGTGTATATCTGTGATTTTGGAGAGGGACTCCGCCAATTGCAGCGTTCAATCGCCTTACGTCCGCCCATTTTGGCGAGTAAGCCTTGATGGCCCAAAGTGCGGGCCGCAATTGGGGCGGCACAATTCCTAATACAATCAAGAGTAACACGGTGAGACCCATTGGTCTGTCGTGAAAAAGGACGAGAAAACCACGCCTGTGACAACTACGCTTGCAAATGCTCTAACGGTTTTTAGGAGGCCGTGTGTGAAATCTGGAGCATATATCAGGAGCCTGGTCTTTCATATATAGGGGTTGGAAGGTGGTGGTTTGAATGGACCTTCAGCAACCATTCAAGAAAGACTGCACCAGCCACCCATGGATGTAGTTTGGAGCCCGTACAATTGAGCGTTGCCAGCGATCTGAGACCTGGCAGGAATATCGTGAACTAACCGTAGACTATCGTACACTTGATGTAGAAAAATCTTGTCACTAGTTGGAAGTTCGCAAAGAACATACATAACAGGTAAATTACCCGTGAAATAGTATTCGTTTGGGATCCTTCGTATACAAAAGCGTACAATGCATCCAAATGTACACTATACAACACCGGTTAATCGGAAGTCAAAGAGAGAAGCTCGGCAGGAGTTGCTTGTCTCTGAGAACAGACGGTCTGATCCAAGTACAAGTCCACATCAAGCGCCAGCTGATCAGAGGGTTCAGTACTCTAGCTTACACGGGAGTAGTTTAGCTGAGTCTGGGGTTGGCTGATACTATCACGTGGACCGCCACAGTATAAGAATCAACGAACCTTCCAAGAAGGGGCTGCAGCGGAGGTCCTTTATCGAAGTGGATCTTCACGCATACAGCGCGCATAAATGGCGGCGGTATTTGTTGAGCTGCAGGACCGCTCTAGACAGGACGGTGCCTACAATCACCGTATTCAGGTTTTGGAATACTTTCCGGTACCAATAGTTCCCTTTATAAGAAGCTGCAGTCCCAGTTCTCCTATATTCTTTCCGGTTACTTCAATCTATAATAGAATCTGCCCTACCTTTTCGGTATTGAAGCCTTTCTGACCAGAACGGGCCCCACTTATTTGATCCGCTCAGTGAAATCACTATTTTCAAAGTGCCTCAACGTCAACCTACACTCATCCTACACTGCTACAAAATGGAAATACTTATTTCGAGGCTTGTAAGACTTCCATCGTCACTTCAGATCCGAACAATGATCAAGGAAGTCGCGAGAAGTTGTTCGGCACTTTTGGAATTTTTGCAGCACTAATGGTGCTTGACCAATGCTCGTTCCAATGAACGAAGATTCTCTATGGTAGCTGTTCTTTAGCGCGCACTTTGGGAGGGGAGTGCTTCCGCAGTAACAATCCTCTGGCGGTGTTCTGGCGCGTACTTTCCTGGCGGCAATATTACCCAGGCTCACAGGGCACCTCTGTGCCGAAAACCTTTGGCATTAGTAGATCAGGATTTCAATACACCATTCCACCTATTAGTCGTTTAGCAGTGCAACTCGAACGGGGGGAACTCAAAGTGGTTGAAGCTCTCTCTGAGTCATGCAATAAGCGTGCCCTCAGTCTTTAGCCTGCCCATTTTCCTGCCGGAACCTCGTCAGATACACGTCGCAGCTACTCGCAGAACACTCGCAGAACACTCGCAGAACACTTGCAGACGGTTGCAAAAAGTTCTCCCAGGGACGAGTCGAACGTCCGATCGCAAGATTTCTACCCATTACAGTCTTGTGCCTTACCAGCTTGGCCACCGGGAGGTGATTAGAATGTACAAAAAAAGCATGGGATAGTTTGTATCTATGCATTCTGTGGCAACTTTGGCTGGCTGCGTTGTCTTGTCAGAGGTTATATTCCGGCATGGTCCGCCTCTTCCTGTGGTAGACGTTTCTTGTAGTAGAAACTCTTCTGTAGTAGAGATTCTTCTGTAGTAGGACGTAGTGATTAGGTTGTCAAGAAACTCCTTTCCGTATATGATTAGATTTCCTTTCTTCAAGTGACTTTGTTAGCTACCCGTTATTATTGCCTCTGATGGAAACCACATACTAATTATTGCAAATATGAATCTTGAAAATTTTTGAAGCAACCATGTTGGTTGATTGCGGTCAAAAAGAAGCATACCATAACAAAACAAGATTATTCACACTGCTGCTGCACGAGTGCTGGTGACTATTCAAACATTTAACCAAGATTGTCTACAAAGTATATACAGGGAAGTGGTGTCACTACCCTAAGAGTTCCCAAATCAGACCCGGGAGCTGCAGAGTGGAGGATTTGAATAATGAATGTCTGCTCATATTTTAGAGGCATCGAAAATGAAAAGGTCATTCCGCAAGATCCTCGTAGAGTTAGATCCACGTAGGAATAGACGTGACTGAGAGGATGGACAAGGTTCTACACCCAACTAGAAGGAAACTAAGTATACTAGGTTTCCAAAATACACGAATGAGAGCATTCAGCTCAGCAATGATCAAATGCATGTTCAGTCGGATGCACCTTCCCTGCTTGCTAATTTTCTAGTTGACACTGGCTTCGGGTCTGTAATTTACCATTTTGTATTTTGCCGTCTGATTTTCAAGGTGTGAAGAAAGTCAATTTTTGTTCTGCCTGTATTATTCTGAGTCTTTTCAACTAAGGTTTCGCCCTCCATGAAACCCATCAACTGAAGGTCCGCCTTTTGCAATTGCATCAAGACCGAAAGGGTCATCAGCAAAGTCCTAGCGTGGATACCAATAGGCTATTAGGAGAGGACCGAGACTAATCCCGACACGTCAGAGTTGATGCATCATTTGAGGCTACGTCCACCACCGTTTTCAATCACGAGAGCGTAAGATAACGCTACCCTTTTCTAAGTTCTGCATACTAGGAATAGGCAGCAATGAGGACAGTATATTCAGTGAATTATGGTCCGTGTAGATAAACAGTCTGTAGTCCGATTCAGTAAGCCAGTCAGCCAGATACACATTCTCAAGACAATTAAAGAGACACGAGCAAACTAAAACATGTCAAAGAGTCTGAAATTCTCGTACAGTGGAACAAGTCTGTATACAGGATAGAAAGAATAGCTGTCCCGATTTGTCCGTATTTGCAAGATTCTCATAGGTAGTACACATGGCAATCCCTCAGTTTAAATACGCCAGATAATGTACCCCTGATGAGGTGAAGGGTACCTCATTGGTTCGGCACGTGCGAAGGGTATAATATGGTTTGAAATATTGGCTTGTTTGAAACTGACAGTGTGGTCTGAAGCGTTTTGGCACGGGCTTGAACCATTTTCTCCATCAGCTTCCTTTTGAATTGCCGCGATGCTTTGGACTTGTCATCTTGGTTCGATACTAGAAGCGGCTCTGATTTGAACAGGGAGAACACCGTAAACCCCGCCATCGCGCACTCGCGACTCCATAGAAGCACCAACTTCGCGCCTCTCCAACTCCTCCCATCCCTACTCCATGCACACGACCACGCCATACGACTTTTTGCCGAGGGACGACCTCAGCGAAGCACTATACATCACCCGGAAGCTTGACTCCGAGTATGCTTTCAAGAGGACACAGGGCTTCGGCGGGACACAGGGCCTCGACAGGACACAGGGCCTCGACAGGACACAGGGCCTCGACAGGACACAGGGCCTCCACAGGACACAGGGCCTCGACAGGACACAGGGCCTCGACAGGACACAGGGCCTCCACAGGACACAGGGCCTCCACAGGATACACGAAACTGCTGAAGCCTCCGACATAGAGCCTGGCTTCGGGCCCAAGCTACCGGCCACAATCCACGCAAACGCCGAGTCGGCGCTACGCCCCGCTGGAAACTGGGCGCTACGAACAGTGTTGGCTGGCGCCCATCAAGGCTGGGTGCGCAGCCTATGTGTAGACCCCGTAACCAACGAGTGGTTCGTCTCCGGGCTGTCGGATGCGCTTATCAAAGTATGGGGACTAGCGTCGAGCCAGATCAAAGCGACATTGCCCGGCCACATCATGGCAGTACGTTCGTTGGCCATATCACTGCGAAGTCCATACCTCTTCTCGGGTTCCGAGGATAAGACGCTCCGGTGCTGGGACTTGGAGCGCACAAACGCGCCGGCCGGGTGCCAGATCCGCGACTACCATGGCCATGTAGGCGGTGTATACGCGCTAGCTCTTCATCCCGAGCTAGACTTGCTCTTCAGTGGAGGCCGCGACTCAGCTATTCGCGTATGGGACATCCGAAGCAAGGTGCAAGTGATGGTGCTCACGGGCCACACCAACGACGTCACGAGTTTGGTCTCGCAAACTGGCGATCCCCAAGTATGCTCCTCGTCCATGGATGGCACAGTCCGCCTTTGGGATGTGCGCATGCAACGATGCCACGTAACCCTCACCCATCATTCCAAGAGTGTGCGGCTGATGCAGCTACACCCCACGGAGGCCACCATGGTTTCTGCTGATTCCACTGGAAGCATCAAGCAATGGCTCCTCCCGGAAGGGGCGCTTCTAAACGGGTTTGGGCCGGCGGACCTGGCCTTGGAACCTGCGTATGATGCCAACATCATCAACACGCTCTCCATTAACCCTGCGACCAATGAATTGTTTGCGGGCTTCGACGACGGTCGCATGCACTTCTACGATTACCAGACCGCTCGTCTTTTGCAGCAAACCGCCACCGTTGCGGGCGAGGGCACGCCCAGCGCCAAGATCTACGCGTCTGCGTTTGACAACCTGGGGATGCGTCTCATTACGGCTGAAAACGACAAGAGCATTAAGATCTGGGGTACTGACTGAGCAACAAAACATGCATTCCGACCCATAAACCAATCTCCTGCTTTCCTTGAAGGGATTCGTGCAGAGCAGGATTACGTTCCTCGAACTGCAACATTCTGATGAGGCAGCGTATCATATGCTGGACAAACAAAGCACAAGGAACCTCGTCACAATTACAAAATGGCCATCAACAACTTCACCATATTAAACTGACATTGCCTCCATGAACATTCACACCTCCAGATATTGCCCCTTTTTTGAGATGCTTGAGCCTTTGGACTAAGGTATTGATGAGATTGAGACACTGGCCAAAGTGATTCGAGGCACGATCTTGAAGCAGCTCTGATCATTGCAATCATCTACCACAAGGTCTTCAAGCAAGGCTCTTCAGACTTGGCCTTGAATATTCCAAGCCGTCAGTGCAACTGACCAGTCAGGTGAGTAGCACAGGCTCAATGGATGGGCCTTCCTCACGGCCATTACTGTCTGTTCAATCAACCACATTGAGAATTCATCGCTCCTGTTTGGTAAAGGTTCCAATTGTATGTCCGAGTACAACATTCATCGTCTCAACTGACTTGTTCCTTGGTGAAACGCATGTTTAGTGATAGTCTGGCGTGGACTAGTATGGAATGGCATGGCATTGACTAGCATACATGATCGTGCTAGCATGAGCAGCATAAATAAAAGGCTTTCACCAAATAGATCTATCCACTGGCCACCAAACGACATCTTGAGCAACGCTACCAGCCGAATCTCAACTGATTGGCCGTGAATGATGGAGGCGTCCAGTGCAAACGATCGAAGTCAAGCTCATGCTTCTTTTTGTCTTTGATTTTCTTGATCATCTTGTCGTACAAAGCCATGATTTGGTCCGTGATCACAATAATATGCTGCCCACGATAGTACTTGATGATCTGGAGCGTGGACAATGTATGTAGCACGTCGGTGGTGGTCATATACAAGCTGTTAGAGATCTCTTCAATGGTGATCTCCAGAGGTCCGCTAGCACTGCGAGGCGGAGGCGGCAGCATATCCAGGCTCTCCTTGTCTTCATTAAAGACGTTGTTTTTCTTCCACAAGTGTGGATTGGCACGCTCCACCAAGAGCTTCACCAACACGTCAGTCCAGTAGGCTCTATAAGAAAGAAGCCCTAAATCCGAAAGAGGCTTTTCCGGAGACCCATTCTTCTTCTCGATGCGCGAGAGCATGTAAGAAAACTGAATAAGAATTTTGCCGTAGCCCATTTTCTGGTAGCAGGGTAGCGTCATGATACAAGCCACGTTGTAGCCGTCGGCGGATTCCTTTTCCTTGGAGAAGTATCCCACCACATGATGCCCTTGGTCCGAGCGTTTGGTCATGATATAGAACAAGAAAGGGTCCACGTCATAGTACAAGGTTTTGTGGTCCAAAAATAGCTTCGAGAGCAAGCATAAGTTCCGGCACCAAGTGCGCTGCTTGCGGCCGTCGATCTCCCAAAAGCTGACCTTCTCATCACGGTAGATCTCGTTGCCGGGAGGGTGCTTCATCGAGCACTTGGCTCTGTGGCGCTCAAATTGCTTGCGCGATGAAAAATAGGCAAGCGTAAAGTCACACACATAAATCTCGTCTTCTTCTGTTAGTTCAATGGGGTACGGTGAAAAGTACCACGGCTCGATGATGAACTGGCCCAAAATCACCGACGACAAGTTGCGCACGCGGGCCACTTCCGAGTGGTTTTGAATCATGGACCCGCTCGTACGAAGCTTCTTGATTTCGTCTTCCCGAGACACTTCTTCGCCGGGACGCTTGAGGCCCTGCACATTGAGGTTGTCGAGGTCCATTTCATCTCCAGCGGTGGGCTCCGGCGCCAGGCCGGCGGGCGCTTTTCCTGGGTGTGGCAGCAGACTCTGCTTCGGGGCCTTCAGTTTCAGTTGCTTCAGCGTGTGCTTCAGCTTCAGTTTGCCGGGCTTCTTCTCCTCGGTATTTTCCTGCGGATAAATCAAGTTTCGGCTGAAGTCGATCCGGTCGCCAGCAATCCACTCGTCCAAACGTTTGTTGTAGTCTTCATAATGGACGTAGAACCGCTTTTGGCCTTTCTTCATGTGCTCCTGGAGGATCTCCGCCAACCGGTGCTTGTCTTCTTTGAACACATAGACTTTGCATCCCGGCACGATATCTTCCACGGCGAAGCCCTGCTTGATACTCGGGGAATCATCCAAATTTATGGCCAGGTCGCTCGCGATACGAAGGGGCGTTTTGGAATCTATTATGTCGGAGGTCATCCGCCAGATGTGTGTTCGGGGAGGTGCGGAGTTGACTTGTCTGATGGAGGATGTACGGGCCCAAGCCGATGTCCTGCACACAGTCCAGGGTTTTTCCGTCGGCTCTGAATGTGCCAAGTTTGGTTGGTTGGAGACATGTTTGGCCTGGTTCAGTGTATTAGGCCATCCATGCGTAGTATCACTTAAGATGTCAAAGCTATAGAGTTACTGGTCATACGAAGAGAGCTCCTGCATCCGAGGCTGATGCCCAGGCAGGTTCAAGCACCCTAGTATTTGGTATCTCGTAGTGGTCCTCGATGATTTGGCTTCAGTTCTTTGGTTTGTCCCTTCTCTAGACTTTGGGCCCCACCGATGCTCCTTCAATCGCCTGGAGATTTAATGTTCAGGCACCAAAGTCATCCCTGCAGGTGTCAGTTCGGGAAGCCAGGACCAGCTTTAAGTGCCGTTCTGGGGATTGACACCTGTGTCAGTTTGATCGAGCGACCGAATTCACCTTTTTTTATTTTTACTGATACCGGTGGTCCTCTCTTTCCCACCAAGACTTTTCTGTATTAGTGTAGGTGGGCCTCGCTGTTGGTAGAGCCATAGGAGTATTGCGAGGTCATGAAGTAGTTGAGATTGTTTCCATTGATGCAGTTTCCCCAAACCAATTGCATGACTTTCTGTTGAATTGTACTTGAGAGCCAACGATTGAATTCTTTGGCGATATTTCCATCTTTAACGAAAGTTTGGGCGAGAATTAGGTCAACCACGGAGTGATGCATGTTATTGCGAAGGCATGTTTTTTTGGATATAGTATAATGGATACTTCGATATCCATCACAAATGCAAGTTCAGACGTCAAAGTTTGTAAGATCAATTTCAAAGAAACAATGATCCCGGGGTCAATGTTCAGGAGACCCAGGTTCATGAGATCAAAGTTCACAAGATTATAGTACAGACTAAGCTAGTCATGGGAGACAAAGAAGCACTGAACCAAAGTCCAATTGTCCTTATCCCCATCGCTATCAAAGTCAGTATCAGTCAAACACCAAATCATCTGCAAAGCTCGTCCCTTGGGTGAAGAGCAGCCTTTAATATACTGAAGGTTGGTATCCACTTTGAACAGTATTTGATAAAACAAAGTCCTCAACATTACTCCCGGCATCTGGTGAGGAATTGGGTGAGAAGAGTTTCGCCATAGCCAGAGATCCTTTAGGATTCATGGCCAATATCATGTTTTTTGAACAGCTCAATTTATTTTTCCGCCCTTGTGTTGTGACCTTATGCCAAAACGGCACTATGAAAGCGAGCTCGAGGTTGAAGTCATGCGGATTTGACCTTGTGATGTGTACCCATCCTCCACTTGAAACCGAAGGCGAACCATTAAGACCAGACAAGTCACTGACGAAGACAAACCACTGACAAGGCGAATGACCGACGAGGCCGGCTAGAACCAAACCACGATGAAAATATCAATATGCATCCCTGCCCACGCTGCTCTCGCCGGGCCAACTCACACTGGGTGCTATAGTTGAGCGGGCAATCATGGACTGCGGGGACAAAGCACTCCACTGCCAGGTCCAACTTCTCTGAGAGCCCAAAATTAGTGATCGGCTCGTCCCCATGTCAATTCTTCCTCGTCACTCCAAACGTGCGGGGTTTCCTTGTTGATCAAAATGGTTTCCAACTTATATCCCGGTTTATAATTTGTTTGCCATGAAGGTATGCTACCTTTCATTTGGACAAGTCGCATCTCACAGTAGGTGCTCCTCTAATCCACAAGCCTTGAGTGGTTTTGCGTTGATGCAGCTGAGCAGTAGGCCCAGATGTAAGCAACGTTTAACATGTTAGGCTCAACGGCTTCCTTTCTCCACACACCTCAATTAAAGGATCGTTGGAGAGTTTTAACGGAGATGCGTCTTCATTGACTAAAGCGGTTGATAAGGCCCATGTGTGTCATATCACTCAGGCCCCGCATCCCAAGTTTGGGTAGGTGCTGAAACTTCAACCACCATCGCTTCAATATTGATGCAAGAGCTCATCTGCGTAGCCCCACTTAAACCTTTTTTGTGCATCCATTGCTGGTATATTTTAGTGAGTGTCAGTTCAATATGACATAGGGGATCCTCACTTTTGCATTGAACTTAGACTGGCATGGATTCGCAAGCCCTATTGGATGACATTTTGCTTTCGACTCATGAATATTACTTTAATCTTTGAGGCACTGATCTTGTTGGGCGCTCCGTGCATTTAACAATGGGATGTCGGACTTGACTGTTCTGCAGTCTACTCAGGTAATCGGAATGGACCCATGCTAAATCAACAATTACCCATTCAACCAGACATCTTTCTGCCTGACACTGGGTTCTTTTCTGCCATTGAAACATTTTGTCGGTATATCTGTCTGAGACAAACCGTTTTATATCACGTTCCGAGCTGCTTACATTTTGAAAACTTGTAGTCTCAAGGGCAACGATGGATGCTTTTAGATGAATATTTCTGTCCATGGAGGTGTCATGCTTTGGCAACACTTCTTTGAGCCAACACGTTACCCCAAGTAGAAACGATATTATGTCGGACATATCGCACATTCCTTCAACGACACGTAATTCTTATCACAAAGGGCTTAGCTATTAGCAGCCTGTTTTGCACCGACATTAACAATGTTGCGAATAGATGACTGTCTCCACTCAGCACTCAATTATTTTCATGGACAAGCCACCAAGCTATTCTCTTGGCGTAGAATTTGACAATGTGATGTTTTGGGTGGCGGCTTTGCCAACATGATGTGCCAGTAGTGATAAAGACTTTGGTAGATTATCGATAGCCGGCGTAAATCAACCTGTGTGGCTTGGAGTATTTATAACGAGATCAGCTTCAATGGTCCAAAATTGGGAAAGTCTTTTTGATAGTTTTTGGTAACTCGAGCTCTTTCCTCCACTCACTCAAGAATCCACTTTCAGGGACAATCAGCGGAGCCACTACCAAATATCCCACATTGGAAGTACTGAAATCCACGATAAACTTGAACAACCGAAACTTTAAGTTCATGATTGCATTTTCTCTTTCAGAAACTGTCCCCGAGCTCAAAACCTTCACCAATGCCGGAAGATCAGCAATCAAATTTCGTTCAAGGCACGCCAAAACACACTCCAGAGGGTTCAAGTCCCATATATTGCCGCCACCGTTAAGACCGCTCAAGAAGTAATTGTCCACGCACAAGTAGTTGAAGTAATCCTGGAGTCTGTTTCGAAGCAATCCTTCAGGGTAGAAAAAGCTGGGCACATACTTGGACTTGAGCCTGAGGCTTGAGCATAGAAGTAATAAATGGCTCGAGGGGATATTGTAGGCAGTCCGGAACACATAGTCTTGCTGAGGCACCCCCAAGTCAAGCCCAGCGAGCTTGTCCATGTTTTGCTTGGGCCATATCCTCGGGAGAAGTGACGGGAGAACGCACGTGGACGGGGTAATCTCGGGGAAGACATAGCAGAGGATAGGGGTCATTTCCATGAAAATGGCGAAGATCACTGCGAAGCCCGGGATTTTGATGAAGTCTCCTGGGGTTCGGCGGAGCAATTGATAGGTATCCCTGGAGATTCCAAAAAGGCCCCCGTGAGTGGATCCAAGAACCACCGGTTCATTTTGTTGAGGGCCCTTGTGGATCACGATACCACTGTCTGAATCATCTGCTCTTTTCTCCATGGAGCTCATGTAAATGCTCTGGGCCATGGTCTTCGTGAGCACCCGGAAGTTCGGGATGCGGACGGCGGTTTCCTTGCCGGACTTGTCCAAGAAGCGCTCAAGAGCAAGCTCGGAACGCAACATTCGACGCGTATTCCACTGGTTTTTCCACACCACCGATACTCCATGCTTATAGAAGCGCATCAACTCCTTGGCATAAGCCACGGATTGCTTGGTCTTGATTTTGAGCGCCAGCAGTCCCTTGTTCTCGGCGCTGACCTGCAGATATATGGCTGCTTTGGACGAGACCTGGAGCGGCAAAGTGGAGGCGCTATTGACTGAGCTCGGCGACGTGCTCTTCTTCCAAAGCGCCTGCATGAGCGGCGAGGCTCTGGTCTGGGCGATGAAGGCACTACGCAGATTGCCAAACGAGAAGAACGACATGGTGGTGCTTGCCTGGTGCAGGTCAACGAGCGCGAGACAAGTGGAGTACTTCGGGATCACACCCTGGGCGCTCGCGGGACAGAGTCCAGCCCTTGGACCCGCTGCTTGAAAACGGCCTGACTCTTACCTATTGCCTCCGGGCACGAATTCTTGTCCCGCCCTGGCAGACAAGCGCCTGCAAAAAGCCGCTCCTGCATATAATCCGCCTTGCAATATACCATGGCGTAGGCCGCGGGGTGTCTACCACTCTCCTTATGCTTTCAGACCAATGCATAGTGCTGCAAAAGGACCTACAAGCGTGGATGGCTCTGGAATCACTCCAAGAGCTTCTTTCGTTTATTCAGGCGCTTCAGCAGGCGGTGGCGGGCCTCCCGAATGACGCACCTGTGGCTGACAGTCACGCCATGCGCCAGCTCCATGGGCTCTTGGACTCGGTTGAGGCGTGCATTGACCACAACCCCGTGTTAAAGGACAAGGACGTCTCGAGATTTGGAAAGGTTGAGTTCCGGGGCTTTTACGACGACCTAAAGGCCATCGACTTCGACATAACCAAAGAGGACGGAAGCCCGGTGGCGATTGAAGCAGTTTCCGAGCTCCAGTACTACTTCCAAGAGTCATGGGGCAATCGAACACGGCTCGACTACGGGTCGGGCCACGAGCTCAATTTTGCTCTTTTTCTCTATGGACTCTGGCGGGCGGGGATTTTGGATCCGGCGCAGTATGCAGGCGTGGTTCTCCGGATCTTCAACAGATACATGGCCATCATGAGAAGGCTACAGAAGGCATACTGGTTGGAGCCTGCAGGCAGCCATGGGGTGTGGGGGCTCGACGACTACCACTTTTTGCCGTTCCTCTTTGGGGCGGCCCAATTGACCTTGCACGCACACTTGAAGCCGAAGCTGATCCACAACCCGGAACTAGTCGACTCGCTCTGGCAGAAGTACATGTATTTCGAATGCATTCACTTCATCAACTCGATCAAGTCGGTGCCTGGACAAGACGGCAGTCGGGCGCCTGTGAGTTTACGATGGCATTCACCGATGTTGGACGATATATCCGCGGCTAAATCGTGGAGCAAGATCTCCGAGGGAATGGTCAAGATGTACAAGGCTGAGGTACTCAGCAAACTCCCCATTGTGCAGCATATTCGGTTCGGCACTTTGCTCGTTGCCCCGGCTGACATATCCACTCTAGGAGACGCTGAGGAGGACCATTGTGGCCATTCTCATCAGAGGGAGGCCCTTAATACGTGGGGAGACTGTTGTGGGATCAAGGTACCAAGTGCGATTGCTGCCTCTCAAATGAACCAAAGGATACCTTTTGACTGATACACAATTTGGTTGGTGGAAATTGACGTTTGATTGATACAGACTACAAGTTGGTGGAGCTAAACGTTTGATTGATGAAGATTACCGTTTGGTGGAGATTGACGTTGGATTGATAGAGCGCGTTTACTTCATCACAGAGGACCCTTGATTCATTTTGCGGGCGTGCTAATTCTTTGTAAAGGAGAGCTTTCACTTCTGTTAGGTACAAAGCATCTGGATGAATGTGTTATGTGCTTGAGCATTTCAGTACGATGCATGACGAATATAGGATCAATCTAGGATCCATCCGCTTACCTGTGATGAGCTCTGAAAACCTGTGATGACCTGCTATGACCTGCTATGACCTGCTATGGCCTGTCCAATATCATATCAAATGTCGCTATGACGTTTCTGGTATGACTTCCGCTGAGACTGTCGAACAGTTGGGAGTAACATTGGTTACCCTTGGCCAAAATGTCACGGCCAAGGAGTCCTTCACTCATCCTGCCACGTCTGGCTCTTGATAATGCGACCTCTCGTAGATCAACGCACCAAGATGATTGAACCTGAGGTTCGACAAGATATTAAGTACAGTTAAATCAAAGACGTACCTTTGAGTACGAGCCAGCAGAGCGAATCACTCTGTGTACCCGATGCTCGTGGCAATGAGAACGTTTCTCGGAACCTGGCCAGGAAATGGCAATAATAACGACATTTTCTTTTTAGTATCATCAACCTTGGAGATATGGGCGTAGCCCAATACACTGCCGTTGAGCAACTCACGGGCAGACAACCGGGAGTGAGCCTGTGCAGGCACGTGGGTGATGGCTATGATGGAGTTTTCCAAATTGGAGCTGTTGGGATCGTCGAGCTTGACAAAATACTTGTCCAATGTGTTTTCTTCTTTCTTTTCCTCCAGCTCAGCGGTCTCCTCGGCGGTGTACAGATCTCCCGCAGGCAAAAATGCCATCTGCAGCGAATACTCCAGGAATTTGACGGGCTTGTATATCACGTGGCTCTGTAAATCCACCTCGGTCTTGTATGGAGATAAGCGAGTCTTGTAATTGCCGTTGAAGTACTCCTTGATGGTGTCCTCCTGTGCCTTCCGGATAAACGACTCGTCCACTTCAGCAACGGCGCTGTTTCGGTCCACCTTGACTATCGAGAGGGTTTCTTTAGCGACCTTGTGCTGGAATTTGCGCTTAAGGTCCACTGTAAGCCGGTCGTTGCCTGTGACAATAATTGTGTCGACCTCAAAATCGGCAACGATGCTCTCAATCACGCTAATTTCCTTCATGGACAAAGGCGGCGTGTCTATAATAATGCCGCCAACGCGCAAGCTGTCATCCTGGGCCAATCTGGAGAGAGAAGCCACGCCTAGCTGCATGACCTGGTACTTGAAGAGGTCTAAGTTCTCGGAAATGTCATAGAATCCGAAGCTCTTGACCAACGGCTGCTTCGGGTTGTGGAATGTGGCACCTGACGTGGTAGATCCTCCCCACCCATTCACGCTCTCTAAGTCAAACGTGTCGCTGATCGGCGTGGCTGTGAGGGACCCAGGCACGGAAAAGACGCCCTGCTGGGGATCCAAGTTGACGAGCAATGGAACACGGTCCATTTTGACTGCGTATGCTGCCAATACCTTGGCTAGCGCGGTTTTGCCGCTCTGTTTATTGCCCAAAATGAGGATTTTCGGGCCTTGCTTTTCTCTGCTGATATTTGCCTCCTGTCGCTGGACCTCGAGGGCGAAATGCAAATTGGTGTATTGCGTCATGGGGCTTTCGTCGCTGACGTAGTGGGAAATTTGATTGTCCTCGTTGATGGCGTTCAAGTTATCCTTGTTTGCCACCACCTCATACTGGAGCTTGCAACCGGTGGGCAAAGGGGCATACACTGCATAATTGCAGCCAGATAAGAGGATATCAACGTCGTTGGGAAGCTCGGTTCCAAAGATCTCCCCGAGCCCTTCCTTGACTCTGAGTTTCATGATGAGCTTGAACGGAATTTCAAACCGGAACTCGCTGCGGGGATTGAGCTCAATCTCCGTGACCGCAGTAGCCTCACTGAAGGCTTCGGAGGAGTTGAAGCCAGGAATAGACATGCTGGGGATTGGTAGGCGTTGCGCTGCCGATGTGGTGCGCGGCGCGTGACTGCTCACGTGACCAAACGGTCGCGGCGGGCTCACACTTTTGGCAGTCACGTGATCTGCGGCTGGGTCAACCCACTGGCTGTCTGCAAGTGCTTTTTAATGCGCTGGTCGCTGATTCTACTGGGGCTCACGCCAAGACTCACGGATGTGACCATGATTACGCCAAGGCTTTACTCTCTCAATAATAAATTAAAATACATGCCGGCACGTAGAACCTGGTTCGTTCATTTAGAAGCCGATGTGGCTTCGTAGACGTGTGGGAAATCAAACGTTGGAAAAGTCTAGCCTCTTTGGCCGAGTTTTTCTTTGTGATTCGGAAAGAAGCTCCACCCGTCGTTCTCCCGTCTTGTGGTTGATCAATTCGAAGTGTGTGTCGTAATTGATCGCGGATTTGGAGTTGAAGGGATTTCCACGAGTGCAGGCCCGGGATTTTGAGGCTTCCTTTTGGCCAGGAGCATCGAGAAAGGGGTTTTCTATAGTGTGCGCCCCGTCAGAGTCGTCATCGTCTGAAAAATGGCCTCGGTATGATTTCCCGTACCACTGCTCCACCTGAGAATCCGATAGAAGCTGGTTCTTGGGGGTGACGGGGTGTTTTGGAAGCGGTGGATTCTGATATGATACACCCGGTTGCAAATGCGCTTCAGGTACGCGTGCAAGTGGGCCGGTGTGTTGCACAGGCCGCCCACGAGAAGCACTCGGAGAAGCCTCCAAACCATGCTGCAGGGCCGAATCGTCCTCGAAGGCCAAATTTTCGTTGAGTTTGGAGAGTTCGGAGAAGTCTAGCGAGATGGGCGCCCGCAAAGAGATGTGGTTGTTTTTGAGAGCCTTGCGCCCGCTGCCTACTACCGAGTGGGTTGGTAGGAGTAATGAAGCTATGGAGTCGGAGGAAGATTGGAAAAATTCGTCGAGGTGCAAGCGACGGCGTTTCGGATGGCGGGGAGACAATGCCGGCGTGGGTTCGGGAGTGAGTTGATGGCCATCATCTCGAGAGGTGCTCATGCCCGCATTTTTGGGCGCCGAGCAGGATCCCGTGAGTGGAGTGGCTGGCGAGCTTTGGGAGTGATGAGGGGTGTCGAACAAGGCATTTTTGTTGGTGGCCGGAGTCGCAAGCAGATTTGCGGCGGGCTTGGCGGATGTGGGAGTCAAAAACGCCGTCTTTTGGCTGGGATGTCGCTGCAGAGGTGTCTTCCATGTGACACCTTCATCTGGGATGCTGAAGCAAGGCACATCTCTGATTTTGTGGGCTGCCTTGACCGTCGAAGGTGGAGTGGTAGGGGGACTCATTATGCCGGCCAAAAGATAGAGCAGTTTTGGTGACAGGAATGACGGATGGTGACGGGACTTGGGTGAACGATGGACAATATAAAGTTGGGAAAGAAGGGATGTCACTTCACCCGTAAGAACGATGGAAATACTAGTGAATGACCAATTAGACACCTGCAAACGGCCAGGTCAGGATAGTAGCGAAATGAATATCGTAGGAAAAGGGTAGTTTCAAGGAATTTTTGAAGGTGGCTGGCTGCTCGCGCGCGACGCGCCTAAACGGGAAAGCCGTGCGCCAGCGGAGGTGTACGGGTGGAGGTGTAAGCGTGGAGGTGCACGGGTGGAAGTGGGCGAAGACAAAGGCTTGTATCAAGTAAGCTGCCCGGTAATGTCAAGTGGAGTAAAACATATACGAGTCAAGACTTTTAAAAGATCTACCTGGTCTGCCCTCGCCACTGATAAGAGTTGAGCACCGCACGACTTTAGCTGTTTCCATCGCCAGCCAAAAAAAGTCCAGGACGGACCCAAAACTCTTGTGACTCGGATATCCTAGTATATTAATATGCATCTCTTCAATTTCTCACCAACTGTTGCCATGGACTTGGCTTTGCAGGTTGTGTTGCAAGAGGTCAAGCTGCAAGCACGGCCAACGGCGCGGGTATATGCAGTACTATAGCTAAATGCAGGAAGTGTTGGGGTGACACTCCCACGTTTCAAGCATACATGGGTGCACACGGAACAAGACTATTTGAGGGGTGCTGAAACCTTCCTGTGGAACTGAAACTCTGAATGTATGTATGTTATATGAGGTAATATACAGTGGGGTGGTTCGGTGATGGTACAGGGAAGTGGTACAGAGGACTGGTAAGGTAGCCACTCTTGGGTACCATAAGATCCAAAAGTTAAGAAGGCCTCGATCGTGATGAATGCGTTGTGATTTGGCTGATTTGATTGTGGCGAGTCATTCAGTGTGTGTATGTTGAGGTGTGCACCAGAGTACCATGGCTCTCGAGAGTAGTTCCCGCACGGACCCTTCATGGAACCACCAAGCCAGTGGCCATCAAAAAACACTGATTTTTATACCGCCGTAACACATACATAACCCAGTGGTGAATAGACGGACAATCGCAGGAGGAACGACACTTTGTGATGAATAGACGCAGCCGAGTGCTAGGTCATCTTCCCGAATGGGCCTAGTGCGAGTGTTTTGCTTTTAGTCCTGTCGAGGCGAACTCGGGTGGTTTGAGTGCCAGCGAAGAGACTGGATGGGGAGTTACCTTGTTTTTCCCGGATTTTTGGGATGAGTTTGAAATTGGTGCACTCCCTCGCACCACTCCCACGACTTACGCCACCGCCAAAAACTCTTCTGGATGCAAGTAAACCCACGACTGCGATCACAGCGGCCTCTGTGGACAACATTCACAACAAGGAAATGGTATCGTCGACTAAGTTTTGGAATTGGCTGGACAAAATAGCGCAATGCGTATCGCACTCTAATGCCATTGGAACAAAAGTGAAGTTAGGACTTCTGAATCAGCTGAAAGCAACACTGGCACAAAAAAGTTCCCTGGTAACCTTTGAGGAGAGAACACTTGTTATTTGTCCAAAAGGCTTTTAGCACACGTTTCGATCAGCTTACTGCTGTCTAGTCTCGCATGATATCGAAAACTCCAAGGTGACCACTCCGCTCCATCGTAGCTCGCTGAAAGAATGCGACCAGGGTATAGGCGGATTGAAAGCATGGGACAGCATTAGAAAAGTAAATCCTCACAGTGAACGAACATGTCGCTGGCACGAACTAGGTGGATCGATGGTAGTTTCCGAGGGGATCGACTCCCATTAACGTATAATCGTGTGGTCAGTAATCAAGAGCGCTTTTTATGGCAAGAAAATTTTTCTCAGCGCGCTATCACTTGCAGTGGTCTGAGGGTTTGCCGAAAAGATTGGAATGTCAGTGGGGTTCCAAAGGAGGGAGGCTCCTGTTATATAGACTGAGTGTATTTGCAACCATGCATGTCCCTGAGACACCTGTGCAGGAGCCCCCTTTGTTGGAGGTTCCAGACTGAGCGCGCGCTATGCACAAGCGCTTAGTGAGAGCGCCTCAACTTCCCTTACACCTGTGACGCTATTCCCAGACAAGAAAAGGCCAGCCTAGATGGCAAGGACCTTGTTGATACCCTTATTCAACAGGGACAACGCTGAAGTATTTCAGAGAGTTCACCACATAGAGCTCTTTAAAGATCAAGGCCTGTATGTGTTCCAGGTACGGCATACTACTAACAGAATACATTTAACGAATACAACAGAGAAGAGAAAAAAAAAGTGCTAAGTGAAGAAATGCGTGAGGTTTTCTTTGCAGCTTAATATAGCGGTCGGGCAAGCTTCAAAAAGGTACAATGAATTAGGGCACTGGTGGTCAGGTGACTAAAAAGGGATATGAGCATACGAGCCCTGAGACGTTCTGCGGAGTAGTGTGTAATGTGCAGAACACACCGATCTAGGACTGCACGCTTCTCACTACATAAAGAGCTAGCTGCCACGCTCAGGAGTTCTACTACGCCATAAAAAGATTTGGCGTTCTTTGGGCAAGAGCATCGGAAGCGTTTTGAGGGCTGCCAAAATTTCCAAAAGTGTCCAACGAGTGCCCGCAATTACCATTGATTATGATTCGTTCCTACATTGACATCACAACAATACCCCCTGATTGAGCCGTTGTAATGACGACGGCGCAGCTCTACACTGGATTGAGAAGAACTTCTCATACACAAGGAGGAGAAGCCGCCCCAGACCAATAGTGATCAAATTACCTGCGGTGACGGGACTTACTTATATGCCTGGACCAGACCCACAAGAAACACTTCTCGTGAGAGCTCGCACAATCAACCAATCGATGTTATTCCAATCCGTACAGAGGCTCAAACATACCTGAGATTCTGGTCAACACTCTTGGAGGGCAGTGAGGAGTGCACGCCCTGGCTGGTTTAGGGGAAACCGGATGAGCCTCAGTTCAATTGTGGTTTCAGTGTTTACCGCCTTTTGAAATCCTTACCTCACAAACCACTATTGGGACCAGGTTTATCACTAACTATTATTTGGGTTGTTGTCTTTAATTTATCACAAGGTGGACATATATGCAGCAAGAGGGGTTGCTTGTCTGAAAGTTGCAAGTGTTCAGACATGTGTGCAGCTGCAGCTTGCGGGATACACCTTGTGGGTGGTCATGAAACTTGCTTCTCAGCAGGAGGGGCTCTAACCATAGCATGTTGGAACACCTGGACCCGGGCACGGGAGAAGTAGTGCGTGCGCACATGACCAGTCACGCGACGAACCACATGACCAATCGCGTGACGGACCACATGACAAACAGCCGCACAATCCATCAGAAGATCCGTTCCGCGGTGCAAGTGCGACACACCTGCTGTGCGTCACATGGGCATGTCACATGACCCGCAATCCTTCGTCGTTCATACCACTGCACAGGGTTTCACCTGGAGCAGATTAAGCAAGGTTAACGGCCCATGAGTGCCGCTTTTCGCCAATGGCTCGTGATGCAAGTCGTCAAACCAACTGCTCTCGATCCAAACGTTCCATTAGCGTGGACCTGCATACAGAGCGACGATTGCTGCTTAGCGTGAATCGTGGAAATAAGCCCGATTGACTTGCGCGACGGCGGCGGGGTACCGCATTATCGGAAGCCCCCGACGCGGCAGCGTCCACTGCGATGAAAAACGGCCGACTAACAAAGCTGATGTGCCTCGGGTACCTGCATCCAACAACGGCGTGCAGGCTCTGGCGTTTCATCCGAGGGCATAGTTGTGCAGGGTCCAATGGCCCGGGCAGTCCGAGGGCACATGAGTTGAATGGGCGCGCCCGCTTGCAGGTGCAGTTCCGAGGGCATGCCGCCGTCTGTTCGGGCACCGAGGGTGCGAGATCCGACTCCCTCGCTTTCATCGCGCACAAAAATTCCCATCAAAATTTCCGTACACTACATCCTACTCCCCCAACCCCAGAGCTTCGTACGCCCCACCCCTGATCAAGCGCCGATCCCCCTTGCCTTGTTCTACCGGACACTCCTTAATCTCATCTGTGCATTTCCCACCTCATTGGCTGTCAGTTCCTCCCTCGGGCGTCCACCACCTGCCGAGCCTCTCTCCGTCATAGATTCCGTGGAGGCCCCATATCCTGACCTAATTTTAAAGGGAGCTGCACCCAATCACAAGTTTTCGACCCCTTCGTGCACCCACACCCGATCAATAAAAGCTACCGTCTCAACCAGCGACAATTCCTTAGTGTGACGCGAATTTGTTCCTATCTCAGATCCACTAAAGAACGTCCACCGTTCACCCAAAACATCAAGACCCTCAAGCATCCCTACTCCCAAGCATCCGCAGTATCCACGATTCTCCAGCCCAAAATCCCAAATCGCCACAATCCCAAATCGCCACAATCCCAAACCGCCACAGCAAAGTCTTCGCGAGCCCAAAGCATCACACCCCAAACATTTACGCCCCATCTAGCAGTCAAATCGCGCGCCTGAGTGAAACAGTCAGAAGCGAAGCAAAGTGACAAACACAACGCTTCTAAATTTGGCAGCACGCAATTTCATACATTCGCCCCGCCTACATCCGCACCCCAGTTGATGCATACACACTAATACAAACACAAGCAAAGTCACCATGGGTATGCTCTCCTCTTTTCTTTGCTGTGGTACCGCGGACGCCAAAGACGACTCGGATGACAAATACCACAAACAAACATCAAGGCGAGGAGCTTCGGGGCCGGCCAAAATGGACCAAAGAGGCACGGCCAAAGATTCAGGCCAAGACGCAAGAAAAAACGCAGGCCAAGACGCAAGCAAAGACGTCAAGGGTCAAATTGAAGTCTCCACCAAAGCAGCAAACTCCAAGTCCGTCTTGGACGAAGATCCTTCAGTGCAAGAAGGCGATAGAAACACAAACACCCATAAGAGCACGGACCACAAGCCAGGCGCGTCCTCGGAGCTGGAGGACGCAAGTGTTGAGGTGGTGACAGAGCACGTGAAGGTTGAGGACGGCGAGGCAGTCCCAGACGGAGCGGGAGAAGCACCACTGCCATCAGGCGACCACGGCGATGTCCACAACGACGTGAACCCAGGCGAGGCGGGGGAGTTGGCCGACTTATCCAAGATGCAGGATGGCCAGTCATTCAACCCCGAGACCGGCTTCCTCTTGGGCCGCAAGGACACCAAGCGATTCGGCGCCAAAAAGTGTCTCATTCTCGACTTGGACGAGACTCTAGTACACTCGTCGTTCAAATACTTGCGCACGGCGGACTTCATGATCCCCGTCGAGATCGACGACCAGGTGCATCACGTGTACGTGATCAAGAGACCCGGAGTGGACGAGTTTTTGCGCAAGGTGGGCCAATGGTTCGAGGTGGTGGTGTTCACAGCGTCCGTGGCCAAGTATGGCCACCCGCTATTGAACAAGTTGGACATAAACAAGAGCGTGCACTACCGCTTGTTTCGAGACTCGTGCTACAACTACCAGGGCAACTTCATCAAGAACCTATCGCAAATCGGACGGCCGTTGAGCGACTCCATCATCATCGACAATTCGCCTGCGTCGTACATCTTCCACCCGCTGCATTCGGTGCCCATCTCCAGTTGGTTCAGCGATACGCACGACAACGAGTTGTTGGACTTGTTGCCTCTCTTGGAGGACCTTTCAAAGCAGAATGTTGATGACGTGAGCTTGGTGTTGGATCTAGCCATTTAGTGCATAAGCGGGACTTATGGTTCACAGACATCACTCCTAATCAACCCTGCGGCCGTTGTGGCCGCCTGAGTGTGTCGTGATACAACGCAAGAAATAATAATAATCGCTGGAGTGTGGGAGCCGGAGCCCAGGTGCGTGGCCGGTGCGTGGCCGGTGCGTGGTGGCCGGGTGGCCGTTGCGTGTGTTGATGAACGGGCCTAGATTGTGTCGGTCCGTGCGCTTGGCGCCACCGTGCTCCGCCCTCAGGTGGTTTACCATCTGCATAGTCTCTGCCATTGGTTTCACCAGTATTTAAATGCGTGGCAGCAATACAGCATTGTAAATTATACATCATTACGGCCGGAACGAGTCCTACTGAAGACTCCACCACTGTAGCTGGCGACCGTGACGGGCGAGCTTTTCCGTCTCCGGCGAAAACCCCGTCACGTGACACCAAAGCACGTGACCATGGCCCAAGGCACTCTCCATGTTAGACACCAACGGCGCTGGGGCGGGGGACTAGAGCCTGGCAGCAAGGTGCTTATTTTGGGGGCGCCGTGGCAATGGCCGCCAATTCCCTCCAAAACCGCTCTGTCCGACGGAACACCGAGAGAAGCCTCCTCAATTGATTTGCCCCGAGACTCGGATCCTCGGAACTCCAATCCAGTCCTAGCCGCTACTCCATCCGAGTCATTCGATAATCCATCCGAGTCATTCGATACTCCATCCGAGTCATTCGATACTCCATCCGAATCTTTCGATACTCCATTCGAATCTTTCGATACTCCATCCGAATATCTGTGAAGCAAAGCCGCTAGGCGAGGGCACTTCGACCCTGCTCTCACTCCAGACTTGTTTGCATCACTCGATGCTTCCGTAATTGACACCGCCAAAGGTCCCAAGCACATCAACAGCTCTGCACCGCTCTTTTTTGGGTCTTAATGATTGTCTTTAACGTGTTGATCCTAGTTTTTCTCAAGCTTTCCTGATATTGTTAGGCACCATGCTCTTCCGGAATTCTTTAGCCCGCATTGGATCTCAGAAATATACTTCAATTTGTATACAGATTACACTGGAATAAGTGAGTTCGTACCTAGTTGGCCTGAAATTTTTGAGACTCTGGTCACCTGAGCATTGATGTCCTCGATGGGTTTTTCTCCATATATGGGTGGGTGAACGCCCAAATTCATAAGGGAAGCTCTTTGTATATCCTTTTCCCATGACCCGACATCGATGGTAGCCTCTGTTCCGAGCTCGGGAATAAGTATTCTTCCTGTCCTTGGGCTGGAACGATTAAGAGTCAAATATTACCCCGATTGAGAGTCAAATATTACCCCGACTGAGAGTCAAATATTACCCCGACTGAGAGTCAAATATTACCCCGACTGAGAGTCAAATATTACCCCGATCGAGAGCGAGGAAGAAGTCGATGATTTATCGGTTGCCACTGAGGATAACAAAGATTATGAAGAATTGAAAGAATACATGACACACAAGGCAAAGATCAAATCAAAGATCTCAAGGGAGTCAAAGAATCGGCCTTATTCTGAGCCTTCGATTCTGGCTGAGCCGGACTGCGGGCTTGACCCTGGCTAAGCTGACTTGATGCCTTCCGTGGCTTCAGCATAGTGTTCTTGGATCCCCCGTGCTACCCCGTATATGTTAAGTGATAATTAAAGTAAAAAAGTTAATAAAATTTAAAATACAATAAGTAATAAAATTAGTTCTGCGGCCTACAGATACAAAAGGTGGACGAAGGTTACAAAATACACCAGAAACAATTCATCGAAGACCTAAATTCAAGGATTTCACCCCAAATAAAAGCCACAATGTGCCAATGAACACTTACGAACATAACAAGGAAAGCAGGCCTTTGGACGAAAGGTCGATAAGAGTATTCCAGGAGCTCCTCGGCACGTGCAATTGACTAGCAAGTATAGCCAAAACGGCATACTTATAAAATTTAAGATATTTGTAAAAAAGTATCTTTTTTTATGTAGCATATAAAATATAAGAATATATATGTAAAAGTTAATTAATAAGAAAATTAGATACTTACATAAATTTGAGCATCTAATACATTTAATCATACTTTAAGTCTAACTCTTGTATTATATAAGTCGTCCAGACATTGCGTATAGTGTGAGCAGATTTGGATCGTACACCAAGGAGGCAACTGACACCGACCTCATGCAGCTAAAGAAAATATTGCGTACTTGAGAGACACAAAGGACTAGTTCATCAGCATCGCCAGAAGTCAATATCCGAATGACGAAGTCAAACTATACGCGTTTAGCGACGCATCCCTTGCAAGTGAAGAGAACAGAGAGTCACCAACAGGCTTCGTCGTGTACGCAAATGGAACACCAATATTTTGGAAGTCGAAGAAACAAGCTTGGTTACGACAAGCACCTTCCAAGCAGAATGTATGGCGTTCAGTGCAACCGCGAAAGAAGTCATTTGGACTGTGAACTTATTCAAGGAATTTGGAATAAAGACCGTGTAAATTCCGAAGATATTGGAAGATAACCACGGAGTGGTATTGACGATCAACGGTACTGGAAGTGTACCGGGCAAAAACAAGCATGTTGACATCAAAGAAAAACACGTACAAGACAGGAAGGGAGAGTTGAGTAAAACACCTTCAGACAGGGTGAGGGAAAGTTGAGTAAAACACCTTCAGACAGGGTGAAGGAGAGTGGAGTCTCGAACACGTGAACAAGGATAACAATGTGGCCCATCCACTTACCAAACTACTAGCGTCCACAGCTTTCCACCGACACCTATCATCGTTAGGTTTCGACAAAGATCACCACATCCGAACTGTTATTACTGACGCATGCGATAACGAATCTCAGAACTCAAGTGATGAGACCCAAGGGAGTGTCAACGAGTACTTGGCCTGTCTTTACCGTGTTGATCCTAGTTTTCTTGGCTTTGATGCATCAAATCAAAAGTATTCTTGCCGAGATCCCATCTCTCCCATCACCCGGTACAACCCCACAGAGGAGGACGAGATTATGATGCATGCTCCATGCAATTCTGTAGAGAAATTCACCCTTCACCACCCGGAGCCCCGCTTCATCTCTCTGCAGGCCGTGCAAGGTGTCTTTCTGGGTGATATTCAAGAGCACCTCTTAGAATTGGCCCAAGCCAGTCATGGCCAACCTAGCCAAAAAAAAAAACTACCTCACGCATGATCTCAGGCTGCTGCGCAAAGTAGCCTATTTGATGGCTCTAAAGGGGTCAACCAGGCACAAAGTCTGGCTATCTCTGCCAGAAAACGGCATGGGGTGCTTGGACCGACGAAACTGTCCAAAGAACCGATGTCGCCGGAACTGGGTTTTTTTTTTTTTTTTCCTCAGGTTCTTTGGTTAGCGCCGAGAGAAGACGCATAGATGGTCCCTGAGAAAGGCGACTTGCTACATAGGAAACTGGCCGAGGCCGCTTCACGGCGGTTGGCACCTTATGACGAGGAGGGTCCCGGCCGGGCCGGTTTTTGCAGGAAGTGGCGCCCGAGGCCGGTCCAGGCCTGCATCCGGGAACCACGGCCGGGGTCCAAGTCTCGCACACCGTCGGAGACGCCCCCTCCATGCCGGTTGACGGGTTCTCGTTGCGCCGCACATCGCAGCCTAAGGTGTAACTATGGGTAGCGCACGACCCACGGTGGATCATGAATCTGGATGTAACTTGCTGTGTGTATTCTGAAGACGTTGCTTCGCCATCCCAGTATTGAGGCTCACACGGGCTCGAGAGATTTGGGGCCACCCGGATGAATAGCGCCGAGGAATGAGCTCATGATTAATAGAACCCCGGTAAGCCACCGACAGACCAGAGAATCAAATTGTTTGCGTTCTGTCTTTGACTTCTTCTGCTTACTCGACACGTCTTTCCAGAAATCTGTCTGACCTTTTTTGTTTTCTCCTCTTGTATAGTGCGCTGTGATTTTCAGCGGTTCAAATTGTCGTCGTTGATCCAGGTGTTCTTGTCGTTTTCGTGGTGATTGTTTCTTTGTGACTCACTGGCGGGCAGCCGTAGCAAACCGGCCTAGTCACTATCGCTGACGTATTCGGATTCCTCCGATTCCTCGTCGTCACTGACACCGTACTCTCTATAGTCGCACTCGCCTCGTCCAATGTAAAGCTGTCTCGCAGACATGTGAGGCAACTTAATATCGACTAGACTTTCCTGCGTGACCATTTGATCCACCCACTCGTCCATATGTATAAGCAGAAATAGCCTCATACGGCCACCGTCATTCCAAGGGGTCTTGCTCCGCATTTTCAATTTGTACACATAGATACAGATGCAATAGACACGACCCGTTAATGAAGAAAAAGGTTCCGTGCCATACTAAAATCATAAACAATAGATGGGCTGATCCATATCATGTGAAAATGCCACTTGTAGCCCCGCACAAATCATACTTTAGCAGACTGATGGTCAGCTAGATCTTTATACAGGTTATGAACCAGTTTTGGACATTGTATAGGGTGTTTGAGGAATAAATACACTATTCAAGGACTTCAAACAAATGATGAGTGTGTCAAAGCACAAAAATTTACCATCGGTTGCGGCCATACCAAGTAGAAACCACTGTTTCCCGTCCGATCAACGTTAGTTAAGCTGCTTAGGGCCACAGTGAGTAGTGCAGTGGGAGACCATGTGCGAAATTGTGGTGCTGCAATCTTTTTTGCATAGTATTGGAACCTTTGGTAGTGCTCCAAGTCCGGTGTTGGAAAGCCCTGAAGAATCCTTCCCAGAACTTTCTCATCAAAGTCGTCTGGCTCCGCACCTCTTCCATTGGCCTCCAACATCTTAGACTGGTCGATTTCTAAATATGCCCCATAAACACTACACTTTCGAGGTTTGCAGTACCGGGCAAGAATAAAACAGGCAAGAAAGAATAGGTTTCCAGGTGTTGAAGGCCAAAGACTGAGCGCGCTAGACTTAGCCACTGCGCATGTGACTTTGTCCCTTTAAAACGGTGTGCGTGGAAACACAGTATGTGCTGCATGGGTAAATACAATTCCCAAATATAAAAGGCTAGCTTCCCGCGGACGTTAAGAAAGTAATCAACAGTCCCCAAGAGGCCTGCCTCGAACCACACCCACAGAAGCTATAACAAATAACTGATCCTAATAAAGAGGTCCACACATGTTTGAACTGAATCGTGTCCTTTAATCCTTTTCTTGCAATTGATTTTTGACTTATCTTCAGTATTCGCTGGCGGCGTGGATGTTTCCTTCAATAACGGCATGTCGATGATATAAGTCCAGTTGCATCTTTCTAGATAATGTAACGTTTCTTTGGCCGAGAAAGATGATTTGCATCTGGGGCAAAAATAAGAGACTGATTTCTGCTTCGTAATGATAAGGACGTGTTCCAATAAACAAACCGGTTCGGGCTGTAAGGTGTAGTAATTGTAAATAGATACATGCTACAATTGTCACCGTATGGAGAGAGGAGGACCCTAAAAATGCCGTCCGTAGCTTTAGCAGGAAATTGTGCTCTCTGATTCTTGGATTGCAGCAGCCGCCGGCGGAGTCGTTGGGTAGTTGAAATGTCGAGTGAGTAAAAGACAAACGTTTTGAGACGGTTTCTTGTCGAGGCGGCTGCACCGGACCACTGCCGGCTTTCGTTGATTTGCGGAGAAAATACAGAGTAACTTTGAATGGTTTTATTGAGATTGAAGGGTTAAATAGAGATTGAATGGTTTTATTGAGATTGAAGGGTTAAATAGAGATTTGAAGCGAGCCATTAGAGGCTGATAGTATCAACAAAATAATTGCATAGTGTGAAGAGTCAAGTATACACCCAAAAGGAGTATGTACTAGTCCCTTGAGTCTTTATGTGGACGGTGACTACAGTGAAGTGGTTCCGTGTCCTTCACTTCAAAGTGTGAAAAGGTGGAATAAGATAGGCATTGGTCAATTAATTGACGACACCGACGTATTACCGGGCGTGCTTCTTCGCGACAAACTACTCATAAAGGACCTTAATGTGCTTGATCTAGCATACAGTTCCGAGTGGATCGAATTTATTTACCTACGAATCGACTTTGATTGGGGATTGAAGGAATTTTCAGAGCCAGTTATTCCCAAAGGACCCATGGTCAAGACACTTCAGATGCTAGGCCTGGCTTTGTCAGCTCTTTTGCTCGATTAGGAGACTCGAAGACGCCAACAGCCGGCGTCAAAACTCTTCCTTATCCCAAAAGACGACCTGAATTGTCCCATTCCCACAGCAATAGAAACCTTAAGCAAACAAGCTCTTCAAGTTTAGTGCCTTCTAATGCAGACGGCCGCCCTTTTGCTAATAAACATATTGAAGCAGCCGATAGCTCTTTGAGAAACCTCTACTCTACATTTGCCAAGCGGTACCGGTGCTTCCAAAGATTTGACTGCTACAAGGCCATTAGGATTTTGGAATCGCTCCCCGAAAATGACAGGAACACGCCTTGGGTTCTTGCTAAGCTCGGTCGACGCCACTACGAGATTGTCAACTAGAAACAGTCTAAGCGATTTTTCGTGGAGTTGCGCCGATACGACCGAGCCTGGCTCGATGACATGGAGTATTACTCAACCATCTGGAATTTACAGAAGAAGGTAGAACTCACGTACTTGGCAAATGAATTACATGACATTGATGCGAACCTGGCTATAACATATTGTGAACCTGGCTATAACATATTGTGAACCTGGCTATAACATATTGTGTTATGGCAAATCTCTTCTCTCGTCAAAGCGCAGTTGAAATGTGAGTGAGTAATTTCTATAGGTCACCCATGTTCTTGCATCTTGTTTTAAAGAAGCTTACTATCTCAATTCCTACACAATCCTTTTTCAGTATACAGAATTTCAACAGTGCATGAAGTACGCCAAAAAGAGCTAAATAGAGGATGGAAGTGTCGAGTGGAAAAGTAGAAATGCTCGGATCAAAAAGAAAAACGTTAAGGATCAGGTTTGTGTGGGTTAAGGACATGGCAACAAAACATGTAGTATGCTATGTTTTGTTTCGTCAAAACATAGCTGAGGTGGATCGTTTTTAGTTTGACATGCTGCTGCAAGATATGTGCTTCACCATTATGTGCTTGGACCCTTCACATTTACTGTTGGTTGCAGGTGTCAGGATCACACCGTTGTTGTCACAATAGGATTGAATCTTCTTTTCCAGATCTATCTCCGACAATAGGTTTTTAACCCATATAGCTTCGAGAGTCGTAGAGCACAATTAACTCGGCACTGAGTGTGGAAGTTGCGGTAATAGATCGTAGCTTGGATTTCCACAGCACTGGTGAAGTTCCTAGGAGTATTAGGTATTCTTTTCTAGACTGGATGCATAGCTGGCATCTGAGTAGGCATTAACTTGACAATTTGACTGAGACTCATAAATGAGTCCCAAAGATGGAGTTGATTTTAGATAACCAAGAACCTTCCTTGTTGCTGCTTTCAAATTTTTGAACCTTGAGTCATTGAAATGTCTTGATAGACTCAGAACAATAACTTCTATCAAAGCGGACAGCACTTGCTGCAAAGAGCAATTTTCCAAAGACAGACCTGTATTCGTGATTATTACAAGGGTCTTCATCTTCATCATTGGTGCTGTTCTCATATCCTTTTGGATCAGCAGGCCGGCCGTTTCCTCGACCTGAAATCATTGAGTAATTGAATAAGAGTTTTTGTAATCTGTAAGATGTACGTTTGTGTAGCCATACCCACTTTGCGGTTTATTCCTAGATTTCTCAGCTTCTCCTAAAACCTTCATTGCGAAGGTCCTGCTCAATAATTCCTTGGTTCTAGATACATGCTCGATTTTGTTCCCAAGAACAAGTAAATCGTCAACATATAGTGCTATGAAGACAGTTGAGGATTTTTCCTTTGCAGTAAATGCATGTTTCAGTTTTTGCTCGAGTGAAAACTAATTTTCCAATGGTTTCATTTATTCGGGTGAAATAGGAACAGTTTCTAAGGTGGATTGCTCAAGAGGCAAGTAATACCAGAGGTTTTAGTCTTTACTAGTGGCTCAAGTAACTAGGATTTCATATTTTCAACACAGGATTCATCGACTTTTCAGTTTTGTATTCATCTCTCGTTTATTCATCCAAGTGTGCCCAGCAGATTTTCATATCAATGGCTACCGTACGTTTTTACCAGACTATGTTTTCAGGCAGTGTTTTCGATAGGAGTTTTCAGAGGTCTTCACAAGTTCTGGGCCTCTTATAGTTTCACTAATTCAATGAGTTTTAGAAGATCTAAATATTCTAACCTTGAATTGTATCAGCTTGAATTGCTTTCCTGAATATCTTTCAGCTCTACTTGATTTTGACACTTGGTGATGTTAATAAACATATTCTAGTTGATACACACGTTTGAGGTTTAAAGTTCATTTGTCTATGAGTATTGTTTGCTGTCAGATAATCTGTGTAGTGCGCTAGCCATGGACACAATGCACTAACCTCGAACTGATACTGCATCAGATGGACGTGATCGCTTTCTAGACAAAAGCTCTCTGGAGACATTTTTTCGAGTCGAATGCCTGGGTCCCTGAAACCTAAAGATGGCCCAAGGGGAAAACAACTCTTGATGGCTTGACAAGCTTGTCTAAAAAGTGATAAAAAACCACTGGAAAAGTGGGTTTCAAGCAGGCAAAGAATGAAACATGCACCAAGCCCTCAAAACTTTCCGGCTCCACGCTGCTCAGACTCATATCACACTCTTGTTGAGCATTTACCCACCTTAACGCTATTTTCTCCCACCCTTAAGTGGTATTTTTATAACTTGCATGTGTTATGTCTCTACGTAGCATTTGATCTGAACCAACATCATGTTCTCTTATTTTATTTTATTTTTTTGAATTACTCAGAATTGAACGGAAATACATCCCTTATGGTGGACTGCTCTACCATTGAGCTATAATTCTTTTCTTTTTTTATGCAGTAGATAGATTCGAACTGCCATAGTAAAGGCAGAAGCTTATATGTTACCTATTACATTATACTGCTTACCTATGACATAGCAAGAATCGAACTCGCATAATAATATCCGTAATAATATGCTCTAACCATTGTGCTACATGTCATTATATATAAAAAAATTATAGACTATATACAAATAGCCCGCATAGCAATACTTATATCCTTAATTTATTTATCCGAAGTTTGAAATTATCATCGTTATGGTTATTTATGGGCTATCATCATTTGATTTTTAATAATGGCCCCCAATCGGGGCGAAACCGCCTTCGGCCTTATACTAACACCAATCGACCACCCACACAGGACTAAGCTCACGCTTCCGCAATTAAATCTTGACACCACACGATTCAGTGAGAAAAATGCTGGAGGGATATTTGTTGCGCATTAATATGGCCATTCCGGAACGTTCATACTACTCCCAAAGTCCAAATGGTCAAAAGTGTTTGCGGATGGATCAGGCAGTAGATCAGGCAGTAGGTCAGACAGTAGGTCAGACAGTAGATCAGGCTTGGGCCCTTAAGCGCACTTTGCACCCAATTTGCACCCATGGGGAGCGCACGACCCATGGTGGGTCTGACACATCCAGTGATTAATAAGTCTCCCAGCACCCGAATGGTTCGAGCCAAGACCGAATGGCTCGAGTAATGACCTTTCCGTTCAATCCATGCCCAAACTTGACGGAAACCACCTGTCTCACGAAGGTCTAAACCAACGTTCCCTATTAGTGGGTGTCCAACGCTTACCGAACTCTGCGTCCTTGATAGCCGACATCAAAGAATCAAAAACTATGTTGCTATGAACGCTTGACTGCCACAGGCCAATTATCTCTGGGTATCTTTTCTGGCGCCTCGAGCCTCAAATCCTGAGACATACAGGATCGTAGGCCACACTTTCATGGTGTGTAATCAAACGGAAGATCAAATCAAGGGATGTGCGGGGAATCAGGAACCAAAAATCGGAAAAAAGCTTTGGATGGAGGTTTGTTGCGGTTGAGCTTCTCGTTGTTGAGGTCTGGGAATCAAAAGACAAAGGAGAAAAGGGAAGAAAGGATGTCAACTAAATCCAGCGTGACCTCCGTTTTAAGGGACAAACTTCAGTGCAAAAGAAGAAATCCTCGAGGCTTTTCATAGCTCTACGTTGGTCTGCTTGTGCTTGGGACCAATGAGCCAGTGTCTGGACATGTTGAGCGGGACCCACGAAATGAAGGATTTAGGAGAAGCCGAGAAATCTAGGAAAAAACCTCGAAGTGGGTTTTGGCTATACTAAAGTACATCTTACAGATGACACCGAAAAACTCTCGTGAGTACCCAATGGTTTCATCGCGAGGAAATGGCCTGCCTGCTGATCCAAAGGATGCAAGAGCAGCACCAAGGCTGAAGACAAGAAGCCTCGTGATGAACCGAGTTGAGTCTGTTGTTGGATTTTGCTTTGCGCATCATGTACTTATCAAGTTGTGCGCTAACAGCTTGTTCAAATCTGGAATTTTAGTCATGTCGTAGTTCTTATAAAATCCCAAGAACTGCTTTCTTGTGATGCCTGCGGTCTACACGAGTCCCTGGCTTTTAGAGTCAATGAAGGCAGCCCTCCATTGACACAGCCTCTCCGTCCAACTCCGGCTATTCAACCATTGTTTCATCAGTTACTTGCTCGTCTAAACCGAATCGGAGAGTCGTCTCCATGCTGTATTGTTCTCCAGTATTCCGAATGGCTCGCCTGTCGGATATTACGATGCTGAACACAGAAATATACTTTTCATCTATAATCTAGAATTCAACTTCAATGGCTTTCAATCTTTTTCTGCATCTTGATTACTTCACATGCCGTCTCAATTCTGCCTGCTCTTCATTTTTCAAGCCAACTGGGAAAATATTACTGGTCCCTTATTGTCAAAATTAATTCTCCAGATGATATGTGAGGTCAATTATATAATGTAAGATGCTGGTATGTTCTCTTGTAGTTGTTAACGTCAAATACTTAAGAAAAGGTGGAATCGTTGATGAACCTTAAACAAGGGATCATCCAAACTGATATGGAAGATGCACCATCTAGCCGGCCGGGCCTGCAATGCACCACCCTTGTTCGTTGTGGGGAGACTGGCACGGCCGCCCCCTCAATCACTCAAAAGGTCCCAATGTGGCTGATCTTAGACGGGCGTCTGGGGCGAGAGTGATCCTCCATCCGAGAAAGCCACGGCAAGAAAGAGATCAAAGTGATGTATGTTATGATTACGTCATGTATCAACATTCTTTGGCACAATTGAATAAATAAAAGAGAGATTTTAAGAGGACAGCTTTGAGACAACATAAGTTTCAGATTGTAGTTGGCGACAAATTACTATATTCAAATATCGATATGGTAAGTACACGAAAATGTCTGTACCAGGCATGCGTTCTAGTCCTTGAAGTTACCCCGGATCGTGGGGAAGAGTCCACTTGGCCGTCTCAAGTATGGAAACAGACTGCATACATTAAGGTACGGTAGTTTCAGATGGCCAAGAGGAGGGATAGTTTCAATCTTAATGAAGGGCTCGGCAAGTCGAGAATTTGATATACAGATGAGCAGAATAAGATACAAGTTCTAGAATAAAAGGGTGAATTGAAGAATAAGGGTAAGATGGACAACAAACGTTGATGATGTCACTCATTGATAATTTCATCCATACAGATATCTCAGGGATGATTGAGGGTACAGGCATGCTCTGGTTCCGTAAGGCCGCTGCGGAGATAAGGGTGTACCGGATCTGGCACCCCACCATCCAGCGTTTTCACCACCACGAATCCACTATAGGAAAACTTCAGTCCAATGCCAGCATTAACCTTGGAGATCCTTCATAAGTGCCGGTAGATCCGATGCCCGTCATCTGTTTGAAATGAAGAGGTTTCAGATTGAGACGTATCTTTCCAACATTCGATCCAGCAAGACACCCCACCAAAAATTCGCCAAGGCTGCTGGATCCACCATCATGAGTCACTTCAAGATTCTGGACCTTCAGACCTGTGCATTGACATCTCAATGGAGCCAGCAGCTGTTAGGCACGGCAAAAGTCCTAACTGTCCAGACGTGGCCTTTTTGACTTAGCTGCACTTATCACGCCAGACAATTTGTCAGCATCATTCTCCGCTATTGCCATAGCAATGTCTTCAGAGCCCGTGTCGAAGTACAATAATATAGCCTCGTCAATTATTTCCTCCGCTTCCTGCTTACTTAGGTGTCCTTGGTAATCATGCCAGTAACCACCCGTCATGGATAGCAAATAGTACGCCGCCTGCATCGTTAGGTTCAAGCCTTCTGGCACGTAAACTGGATTGAACATGCCCGCAGGCGCTCCAAATTCCGCGTCTTCCCAGCTTGATAGCCAGCTGGGCTTTGCAACACCATCTTTTATACGGTCAGGTATTGTAATGGTTTCAAGCTTCATTGTGGATACATTAGTAGCACTCCTTTGTAAAGCTTCATTCATTTGTTCCGCTTCTTCTGCCAGCAGTTTCCTGCCGCTGTCTGATCTTTTCTCTGATACCGATGGCAACACTGAAGCCGCCAGTGGCAGTATAGACAAAATCAATAAGCAAAAGGCAAGAAAGTATTGCATAGTCCTTTTCGAAGAATCTGTAGACGATTTTGTCAAATAACTTCATATGTCAGTTGATGGAATATTGGGGGTGTTACCGGTGAGAAGGATATGAGTTGAATGGGTCAGCCCTGTCCCGCGTGATATTGGCGTGACTTGGCTGCGTGCGTGTGCAGGTTTGGGAGGTGTTGACAACCAGACTGAGCGCGCTATGCTTAGCAACTGCGCATATCTTGGTTGCCAGGACAGCCAGAATACATCAGGAGATTAATGGGTGAACGTCGATCCCCAAATATAAAAGCCTAGATGCCTGCTAATTTCATAAGAGTAGTCATGCAAACCCAGGTTGGAGTGTCATTAAAGATCCCTCCTAGAACCAGACCCACTAATACTCATGTATCTAATGATAATGATAATGATGATGGAGAAGTCAACAACTATCTCCATGATACAATGGCGTGCTATCAGGCCGTGCTATCAGAGCGTGGACCCCCACTGGACATCAGTCCATGGTTGCTCACCGGTCCACCCAGCACATCCATGTATGACGCAGATGATGAATTATCCAATCTACAGGAGGAAGCCACATAGAAAAGCTCCCCAGAAAACCTTGCTGTTGGGATACGAAGCTCTAATATCCTGAAGCATAGGCTCAAATAACAAGGATGCCCAAAAGATTTCCGGAGGGTGTGCCAAACTGCTCAAAAGACCACCATTATCTTCTGGTTTCTTGGCACTCGAATCCTCAACAAAAGCTGCCTCTTTGCTATATATCTTTTTCGATTCTATAGTTCTATTGTGGTTGTCCCATTGCCGAGCTTTATAACAGAGGTTAACAAGCTTTTTCCCCATTAAACCGCAATTCAACATTACGATTTTCAGGAAAAAAATCATTGGACATATCATCAACCACAGCTCAACAAGTTCATCATGACCATCTATCATAGAGGACCAGCCATCAAATTAGGATACATTACCAATTTGCTTATTCATCATACGTTTACCTTTCTCTCAAGTTGCATGCCTCATGATTGAATATTCCATACGGCTTCCATGACATGGCTTCGAAAAGACCAAGACGTAATTCTGCTCCACTAGTCTTTTAAAGCTCCAGTAACTTCTACTCAAAATCACTAACAATACTAAGGCTACAGTTAAGTAGACCTAACCTTTAATATAGAACTTATTAGGCGACTCGAGGACAGTCACACGCGAGTGGGATACGCATGGACTTGGTCTTTGTAAGTTGTCTTTATGAAACCGCGCTGGACATTCAGTCTACTCAAGTTCACATACTTGAATATTCTCATATTTTATTTACTTTAAGTTTTAAACCGAAATTCATCTCACAGTGTATTATTGTTCAGACTAGTTTTAATAGCCTCGTATAGTCTCTTCCATATCTATCAGATAACTACAGGACTAGCTCTACCCTAGGCTCCTCACATGTCATGTGACTCAATTGTCTCGGCTCAACATCACTTCATTGTGACGGTCTGGATTTTTCTCTTTTCTCAAAAGGCCCACCATGTTTCTGCAGTTTTAGCATTGAGAGCTGTTCTGAGTTTAGGAAGACCGCCACCATGGTGTGCAATTTAGACTTCCACCGAACGGGAGAATCGTCATACATCATGACGTATTCAGTCATTGACCGAATGTGATCTTGGGTTGAGGCAAAGCCCGCCTCTGATACGGACGTACGTGGCTGTTTAGACTGATGGTAGATAACTTAATGTCGAAGCTCTCTTGGAATAACGCACTCTCAGATTTTGTGTGTTTCACTCTGGGGTCAGTTCGGTGAGAGCTTCATCACAGCTTGAATCCAAGCGTACAGTATTGGTGGCATATGGACACTTGCCTTAATTGGTCTGAATTGATTGACTGTTTGTCTCTTCAGGAAGAATCTTGTCGAAGCCTTTCGGACAGCTGGTACTGGCTCTTTATGCATCCCAAAGTCCAGCATGTTGTTAATGGATCGTGAATGTCCCGTAGATGTACATCTTCATTTTCCGAATTGCTCGACTGACAAGACTAAAACTAAGTAGCAGGCTAGGCGTGTAGAGCACCAGTAGATACTTATGAAAAGTCAATAGCATACTATAGACGTATTTAGGCGTAAGTTAGGGCAGAAGGAACCAAATTCAAGGTCGTCCAACGCTTCTCTTCATCCTTCCCTTTTATATGTTTCCAACCTGTTTCAGTGCATAGATACCTAAAGATATAGTCCTTTAATTAATTATAAGACACATTGTAATGATCCCATTTTGGTATAATCTCATATCGTGTCTACATAAAGGGTGTTATATAGCCTCAAGAATTGAAACCCACCTAAATACTACTTCTTAAGATTGTCAATACTTGATTTTATTATCTACTATAAAATTAAAGATTGATATATGCTTATAACAAAGTGTTCTCGAACTTCTTAAAGGATAAAGTTCTCCTGAAGCTATTGTATACCCAATGGTATAATTCGTTGTCAACAGATTATCGTGTTAATCTCGAGGCTTTAAATATTTATGGAATAATAATAGAAAGGGCTCTATTTCCTCTTATTGTATTTCTTTCTATACAGCTATTAGTCATAGGTTCAGGCCAAACTTTGGTACTCTACATAAGCCTTGCTAATTTGTTATCTTGTGAGGAACTTCTCCATCTTTTCATTTCAGATATTGGTGACTCGGGCGACCATCTATCCAATGCATCAACCAGTATTCAAAAATCAGCCCACGCCCCTAAGTTATACAAACAGTGTAATGTGTATCCTGGCCCGCTTAATGGTATGGGTTGCTTCAATCGGTTTTTACCGTCCACTAACTAGTCTTTTTATCCGCTCTAGACTAGAAAATCTGAAGTACTTCATGGTTTCGAGCCCTCGGAAGGATACAAGCCTCTTTCTCCTTCTACAACACGCACTTCTTTCAAATCTTTTTTGTACATATGCCATAGCCACCATTTAAGCTATTCGGTCCTTCTTATTGAACAAGTTTGGTCTCAGTATGGTCGCTTAAGCATTTGGATATATGAAGCTTCCAATATCTAGTGATATAAGGATACTCGGCTTTCAAGAACTTTCAAGCCCTGAGGTTGGCATATACCGTGTCCAATTTATGATCTTTTTAGATTTTCGAAGTGTTCCTATAATTTCATTGCACTGGGATGCAAAATTGCGTCAGCGTATATTGTAATTCCTATGTACACCAATTTGAGCCATAACTCTGCCCTAAAAACCGGGCCTTTTACAGGCAAGTGGGCGACTCATTTATAACAAAGACAATCTTTAAAGTGTTCTAGTCCGCCGTTTTGATGAAACAATTATTGGTACTACTTAAGAGTACATGGTTTTAATTACCTTAACCGTTGAAACATTATGGTAGTATAGAAGAAAACATAACTATTAAAGTAATTTAATAGCCGTAAGATTATCACGTATTTGGGGAGGGCCCAAAGATTGACTACTGTATAGGTTGACTATTTTGGTACACTCGTGCAAACCGTTCTTTCCTTATTTGCATGTGTTTACACAGGAAAATCATACTGGGAATAAGTCACCAGAGGCTTCGTATAAACTATGAGTATTATAACTTGTTGACAATGGCTACAGTCTTTTGAATAGCCCAAAACGATAAATGGTCTAAAATGTTCTGTAAAGAACGTTTAACTATTATAAGTCGAAGAAATTATAGTCCTCTTAATGCAAATAAAAAGTAACTCCTTGCCTAAACTTTAAAGATAAAGAAATTGCACCTATAACTTGATGAGAAGATCTTAAGATGGGCCGTTTCCTAGCACATCAACTTGGGAGGCATGGGCCGCCTTGAACACACTTGTTAGGGAATATTTCTAGCTATCCCCAACTGGTGGTGCCTGTACCCTTCTGCACTGTTCCCTATAATTCGCCCACCAGTCGCCGTAAACCAGACACCTGGATCGGGCATTATCTGGTTCCCAACCGGACATTCTACGGTGGAAAGCGTGATGCCAAGGAGAGCGGGTCAGCCCACAGACCGAAGGCCAAGGACTTGAAAGCGTGTTTGTCTTCTTGTTTAGGCCGGCCCTAGGATGAGACAGAACTGTTTGAGCAGTGGGTGTTGAGCCATGGGTGAGGTTTGACCTCGGCAGCTGCAACAGAAAATCGAGGGATACGTTTGCCATGCCAGTCTAAATGTGGAAAGTCGACGCTCTTTCCGGGCTTCATCCCGGTAATTTTTCAGAGAGAGGTAGGTCAGGTACGTCCCAGCGCTTGGATAGGTAAGCGGCGAAGCAACGAGCATCTCTGTCCCTCATCATTGAGTCTGGGTGTTCGATCACCATGTATACCTCTTCCGTAGTTCCGTAGTTCCGTAGTTCCGTAGTTCCGTAGTTCCTAGTTCCGTAGTTCCGTAGTTCCGTAGTTCCGTAGTTCTGTACTCCCGTAGTTCTGTACTAAGTACCGGACAGACTAAATAACCCTACGATTTTCCAGCAATCGAGAATCCATTGACTTCTACATAATTGCCAAGGCGCGAGGCGGCGTCGCTCCGGCGCACAAGAACGCGGCCTCTTACAAGTCATCGATGCTTCCCCTGTCATTCACTACGCTACCTTCACCATTGTCCATGGGGCCGGGAAAGTCTGGGGAGACTGACTACGCCCAAGTGGTGGGGGAGCTGCTTGGGGTCGAGTCCATTCCCGAAGCGGCTTCTCTCTTGGGTCTCGCAGACCCAGGTTTTGACTGACCTTTGGGCAACATGTGTATGTTAATCTTGGTGCACTTGAGCGCTTCGGAACTGAGGTCCTTGGTGCGGATGGTGAAACGGGCGCGGTCAGCACGGTCGGGACGGACAGGGCGCTTAGCACGGTCAAGACGGTGACGGCGGACACGGCGGACACGATGTTCGGGACGGCCGGGACGGTCGGGACGGACACGGCGGACACGGCGATCAAGACGTTGATCATGGTCATCACGGTCATCACGGTCAAGACGCTCTTCACGGTCATCACGCTCATCACGCTCTTCACGCTCCTCACGGTCATCACGGTCATCACGCTCTTCACGGTCATCACGGTCCTCAAGGTCTTTGCGGGCATCACGGTCAAGACGCTCTTCACGGTCATCACGCTCTTCACGGTCATCACGCTCTTCACGGTCATCACGCTCTTCACGGTCATCACGGTCATCACGCTCATCACGGTCATCACGGCCATCACGCTCTTCACGGTCATCACGGTCAAGACGCTCCTCACGGTCATCACGCTCGTCGATCCTCTCACACACATGGGCGTCGAGGCTGAGCATCCTGTTCTCGTCCAACAGAATGTCCAAAGGCTTCAGCTCATCGCGAATGCTAAACGAGTCGTTCCAGATGCCAAAGGTCCGGGTGAAACCGTCCTTCTGGGTGGTGAGCCTTTTGTCCCATTGGAACGAAGGGGGCTCGGGCATTCCGGGAGCCCAGAGAGTGAGTTCGGGGCTGGATGCACCGATGGTGGTGAGTGGCCGGATCTTGCCTTCGTACATGGCCACTAGCACCATGGGTGAATTGGAGAGGCGGGAGTTCGATGCGGTGGCAGTGGCGGCCACCAAAAGGGCTGGGATCAACTGAGAGTTCTTCATGTTTTGGTGCTCTTTGTGCGTGCTCTCGGGGCCCTATATATAGCTGTCAGCACAGGGGATCCGGGGAACAGCTCCGGCGCATGACCCACCCAGGCATGACCCTCTAGGGAAACCTGCGTCAGGTAACGCTTGCCCTCATGGAAAAGATCCAGGCTTTTGCGAGTTATTGCGTGAGAATGGCGTCATTGACCTCAAGATTATGGGGCCATAGATCATGAATCTGGGGCCATAGATCATTTTTATCGCTATTGACTTCATCAGTAGGGTGGCCATTGAAGCGTACATCTACATGACCTGTCACTAGTCAGCAGTCTTGGCGGTTGGTCCTCTGTAATTGGTCAGTAACCCTGGGTGGGGTGATGACTTTGCAGATATTGACCGCTGCGGCCGTGCATGACCCATGAATGCAGAGGAAATTGTGGTTAACTGAGTTTGCTGGTCATTGATTGGCCACAACCCAGAATACTATACCCTAATCTCCTGGGGGAGAAATCGTAGCTTCAAAGATGCAACGAGGTATTCACTCACATTGGTGAACCTACCGTATCAGCTAATGCATCAGCTGAGCAGACTCGGAATCTGAAAAATGCCCAGTTTTTTTTTGTATCTCACTCTATGGACTTGAGATTCACCCGATGTGCAAACAATTATGATTATTCGGGACGCGCCCAAGCTGGGCTGAAGTTTCTCAAACCACCTGCCTAACTCCCCGTGCTGACGAAACGTCAGGCATGATTGACCCTGTACTCGGGGCCATTTGCCATCGTCATACTCCACTGCAACCGTCAAGAGTGATCATATCTGTAGTCAACTTCACCCAATCTTCACATGGTTTCTCGTGCGAGCAAGTAACAACATTTATGGCCTTAGGGTAAAAGTGCTTATTCCCCACCAATCTCATACGCACCAACCCCGGCTGTGTGACCATCCAGTCAGTCATGGACTGCGCGGCTAGCTGGACAGGCAACTTTCGCCGCACCGATTCGCCGTTGGCACGCTTGCAGCGGCCTGCACCAACGCGCGTCAGCGTAGATGCGTTGACTGTCATCCCAGAGCACGGCCTGCATTCACCAGTGCATCCCTTGCCCGCCCGTGCACCAGCGGGTGGGCCCTGCACACAAGCGCAGTCTTAACCCCGTGAAGGCCTCAGCGGGGAAGCACTGGCAGTTACAATGCGCTCAACCAAATTGCTAGAGTAGCGAATGAGAAGTGCACGTGGGGGTACGCTCCCAATTTTCCGCAGCTGCTTGGGGGCTGGGCCCTCAGCCGCGTGTGCTGAGCCGGTGTCACGTGACCGCCGAACGAACACCTTGGGCATTCAGGGCACGCCATTAACCTGAATGCCGTGGCAGTGTATCCCCGATGGGCCATGGCTCCCTGCACCAACGGTGGTGTCCCCGAAAAAGCTCAGGCAGCACGTGGTGGCGGTGTACGGGTGGCCAGACCCCCGTGGTGTACTGGTGTGTGCCCCAGCAGCGCTTCGCGAAGTCATCTCGAAAACCCTGCCCTCCACACAACCTCTGCCATGAAAGTCAAGACTATCAGCAGGTCGGCTGACACCTACATCCCGGCCCGGAACACGCAGGAATCGGCGGTCCCGCGGAACTTGAACCCCGCGCTCCATCCCTTCGAGAGAGCTCGCGAGTACACGCGGGCCTTGACCGCCACCAAGCTCGAGCGCATGTTTGCACAGCCCTTCATCGGCCAGCTCGGCGACGGCCATCGGGACGGCGTGTACTGCATCCTGAAAAACTTCCAGACCACCAATCAAATCGCCTCCGGGTCTGGCGATGGTGTGATCAAGTACTGGAACCTAACGTCCCGAGACGAGGCGCTCAGCTTCAAGGCCCACCGCGGCATGGTCACGGGGCTCGCCGTCACTCCCCGGCGCGGGCTTCTTTCATGTGGTGATGACAAGAGCGTCAAGTTGTGGTCGTTGCAGTGCAGCGATTTCGGCGACGTTTCCGACGATTTGGACTTGTACCGTCAAGCAGCCAACAAACGCGGCCTTCTCAAGACGTTTGCCGGAGAACACGCGTTCCAGGGCCTCGACCACCATTTCGCGGACGACGTGTTCGTGACTGGCGGAGCTTCCATCCAGTTATGGAACACCAACCGAGGCAGCCCTGTCAGCAACCTCTCGTGGGGTTGCGACAACGTTTCCAAGGTGAAGTTCAACAAGACAGAAACAAATGTTTTGGCCAGCTGCGGCTCCGACAACTCGATTGTTTTGTACGACATCCGGACCAACTCGCCCATCCAGAAGGTGGTGACGGAATTGCGGGCTAACGACATTTCGTGGAACCCCATGAACGCGTTTCACTTTGCCAGCGGCCATGATGACCACAACTCGTATCTCTGGGACATGCGAGACTTGCAGAAGTCGCTCACCATCTACAAGGACCACGTGAGTGCGGTCACGACTCTAGACTTCAGCCCCACGGGCGAAGAGTTGGTGACTGGCTCCTACGACAAAACCATCCGCATCTATCGGGCACGCGAAGGCCGCTCCCGCGAAATCTACCACACCAAGCGCATGCAGCGGGTGTTTGCCGTGGCATTCACCACCGACAACCGCTACATCCTCAGTGGGTCCGATGACTCCAATATCCGTCTATGGAGAGCCAATGCCTCGGACCGGGCCTCCGTCAAGTCGGCACGCGAGCAGGCCAAGCTCAACTACGATGCCAAGTTGAAGGAGCGTTACAAAACCATGCCTGAGGTACGCCGCATCGCTAGACACAGACACCTTCCCATGGTGGTCAAGAAGGCGGGCGAAATCAAACGGGTGGAGCTTGAGAGCTTAAAGAGAAGAGAAGACAACGCCATCCGCCACAGCAAAGAGGGCTCACGCGTGCGGGTGCCGGAGAAGGAGAGACACATTCGGGGGACCGCGTTCAAAGATTCCGAACCCCGCTAGTTTGATGGTCGCTAGTTTGATGGTCGCTAGTTTGATGGTCGCTAGTTTGATGGTCGCTAGTTTGATGGTCGCTAGTTTGATGGTCGCTAGTTTGTTGGTCGCTGGCGTTGTACCCCTGGCTCCTTTACACCAGACGCTCTCGTCTGTGCACATGCCTTCGGACTCGCCAGGAATCGACTCGCCAGGATTGCAATCTTAAATGGACACTAGTCCCTTACTTCCCGGTTCAGATATCGAGTACGATTCCTTCTCTGGACATCTCCTGGGCCTGGCAAAAAAGGCAACGGCCCCTTTGCTTACGGGCGGGTTGATTATGCGATGATGTGACTCCAGAGAGCATCTCTAGATGGGTTCTTTGAACAACCAGCATGGTCTTTGGCATTGAAGTATGCGATTACTTGGATTGGGAAATGAACTAGTTTAGGAGATGCTACGGATTGATCGATGGGTTAGCTCTCGTGTCTCAGGACTGGGAAATTTCACTGAGCCAATAGCTTAGTGAGTCTTTGAGGATGGTATGAGATTGCTAGTATCAGAAGCGTTTTACTGGGCTTCTCCTCGGGATTTGGCGTATTGTGGGTCGCCATAGGACGGATTTCTCTGGATAATGGGCATCGAGTCTGCGATGTGGTTGTGCTGGGAAGGAGAGCTGAGAGACATGAAACAATTCGGGGTCAATTTCCCTGGTGTCTGGGTCATGGTATACTTGACGTATCATGACATAAGCCTATATACTGGGTCAGGCAGCTTGGGACCTACATCCACACGGAATAGAGTGGGATGTACATCAGTTAGCCTGGGACTGGGAGCCTGGAGTTAGGGCCTGGAGTTCGACCCGCGACTCACCCGAAAAACTTCCGCTCTCATGGCTGAGCCACCAAGTCGTCTACGCAAACTCGGCACTCCATGACCGGGCGGCCGCCAACCCATAGGTACTGCGAAGGGTTTTTTCAGGACGCCATGGCTCTGCTTCCGCAATTGCCACGCCTGGACAGTGACGCTCACCATGCACACCCATATACTGTCTATAGTCAAACGTTATTACCGCGGGCGCCAAGTAGCATGCCCTGCTAACTTAGTAGCATACCCTACTACTTAGTAGCATACCCTACTACTTAGTAGCATACCCTACTACTTAGTAGCATACCCTACTAACTTAGCTGCACGGGCAGAAGGCGTGGCCCCCAGTGTGCGGTGCACGGATGTTGTTTAGGGCAGGTGTGTGGAAAAAAATGTTCTGGCAGAGTGCCAGGTGCACGGGTGTAAGGGCGAAGCCGGGCAGAAGCCGTCACGCCTGCATCTCAGCAGCCAACCCGGCGGCACCCCACACCCATGAAGGCGCCCTTCCCAATCAGGCAACCGTTTCCTGCTCAGGCCCGCCATGCTGGCCCCCCCTTTTGCCCCCAGCCCACTCCCACCTTTGCTGCCCTGCGCCAGTCGTGCTCGGGCCGGAATGCTGCGCTATGTGCACTTTTGATAGGCCACTGCGCGCGCTTTCGTTTCAGGCCTCACTCTACGTATACCTGCTGCCCGCTCTCTTCTTTCCGTGCAAACGCAACATCCGCCGTGCACCTATAAATACCAGGCTTCCCCCCCAGAATTCCTCCCGGAGCCCCTGCGTGTTTTTTCCCCCGTTCTGCCTACTCCCTGCTCCCACCCCTGGCTGTGGTTACAGAGTTCCCTGGCAATCAAGCTAGAGTGTGATCAGACCCATCTCGAACCAGTCGAGCTTTGAAACCCCAAGTGTTTCAGTTACGTGGTCAACTCGTGGATTCTCCAATTCACGAAGCGTGAGATCCACCCAGTGTCCGAGCCGCGGAGTTTCTGAACTACTAGCTGCGGATTGGCTTCAGATCCATACGGCTGCGGCTTTACGTTGGTTCAGCCCTCAAGTTTCGAATCCTCGTGGCTTCAGACTCACCAAGTTCCTGGCTTTCGGAGAGTCGGTGTTCACAGTGTCCGGTTACACTGAGTCAGCACAAGTCCAGACTCACCTACCACTGACGAGCCTGAAAAGCGCTGTCTTTTTGTCTAAGCTTTGTCTTTTTGTCTAAGCTTTGTCTTTTTGTCTAAGCTTTGTCTTTTTGTCTAAGCTTTGTCTTTTTGTCTTCATTTGCAATCCCCATTGATTGCCTCGACTCGTTGAAGCTTGCCCCGTCACTTCTGCCCTAAGACCCAGGCCAAGCGACCACCACAGGCATCATGCCCGATAGAAACGTGTTGAAGATCTTTCAGCACTTCAAGCTGGGCCACGGAACCCAGGCCAGTTCCGGAACTGGAACCACCAATCAAAACGGAGGCAACAACTCTGCAAGTTCATCCTCAACCCAAGGTGTGTCGTCATCCGAGACCCACCTTCAGCCGTCTGTATCCAACCTGTCGCACAATGGAGCCCGCAAGTTCTTGGGCATCCAGATCGGGAAGCACGACTCGGGGGAGTCTCTTTCATCTCCTGTTCTCACAAACTCTTCAGACCACCGCGAGGCGGCCACTCCGCCCATACAGACCACGGGCAACACTGTGCACTCACCTGGCCTCTTGGCCCAGCACTTGTCTCAGCAACATGCCCAGCGGTTGGCCAGCGCTGACGAAAGTCTGGTTAACAAGTCGCCTAGCATGGTGGAAATCAAGCGGCTCTTCAAGCCGTCTCGGAAGGTGTCCAAAAACCTGCATCTGGTGGCGGCCAACGCCGCTTCCACCTCTTCGGCCGTCAATCCCTCCAATCAGTCGCTCCAGTCACAGAATCCATCCGCTGCACCAAGCAGGGAACACCTGACGACCTCTCTAGTGGCTCTCATTCAGAACACCTCCTCTCAATTGCTACATCAGCAGCAGCAGAACAAGCGCAAAGACGTGCCCATGCACGAGCCTTTTACCCAGGATGAATCTCCGTTGGTGAAGAAGTACGGCAAGGTCAAGAAGGAGTTGGGCTCGGGCGCTGGCGGCTCAGTGCGGCTTATAATGCGCCCACTGGACTCCAAAACATTTGCCGTCAAGGAATTCCGGCCCCGCAGGAATACCGAGTCCTTCAAGGACTACACTCGGAAGTGTACCGCTGAATACTGTATTGGCTCGACGCTCAAGCACCCCAACATCATCAAGACCATCGATATCATCCATGAAAACAACCGTTACTACGAAGTGATGGAGTACGCCCCCATCGACTTCTTTGCGGTGGTGATGAGTGGAAACATGTCTCGAAACGAAATTAATTGTTGCTTAAAACAGATCCTAGAAGGCGTGTCTTATTTGCATTCCTTGGGCTTGGCTCATCGGGATTTGAAGCTTGACAACTGTGTGTTGACCACCGACGGTATTTTGAAGATAATTGACTTTGGTAGTGCCGTGGTGTTCAAGTATCCGTTTGATCAATACGCCAATAAGCACGATATTCACTACTGCCATGGAATAGTGGGATCTGACCCGTACTTGGCGCCAGAGGTGTTGAGCCACCTGAACTCATACAATCCTCAGCCTGTCGACCTTTGGTCCATTGCCATCATATATTGCTGCATGACTTTGAAGCGATTCCCCTGGAAGATTCCTAATCCGGAGAAAGACAACAGCTACAAGTTGTACGCCATGGATGACGACAATTACCACGACTATTATCTCTCGAACGAGTGCCACAAGCTATTGTTGAGGCACCGCCATCTCAAGAATTTGATTGCCCGGCTGAACAAGAAGCGCAAGCTCTTGAAATTGAAGGAGGGCGGAAATGATGAGGAAAATGGTCAGCTTAAAGACGGGTCGGGTGCTGAAATGTCGGAGGAGAATCACGACGACCAGAAAGCAGAAGAGCTGAAAGAGGTTGTGGCCGGAAGTGAAAAGTCGTCCAAGGAGAGTGAGGAGAAAATCGAGGAGAAACTCAAAAGTCTCGAGAATGTGGAGATCTTGGACCCTGCCCAGATAGAAGAGATTACGCTGGAAATCAAGGTGATCGATGATAAGTTGGAGAAGTATGAGGCAGTCAAGGCCGCAAACAAAGCCAAATTCCTAGAGGCCAAGCTAGCCCACGAGGCGGGTGGCGACGCAGGCGCCGACGAATCAAGAGATACCGTTCGCAGGAGCAAGTCCCACAAACAGATCCAAGGACCATATCGTCTTATGCGTCTACTACCGCATGTGTCAAGACCCATTATCCACAAGATGCTCAAGATTGACCTGCACGAGCGCGCCACTATTGAGGAGATCATGAACGATGAATGGATACACAGCATAAAGTGCTGCACGTTGAAACAGGTTCAAAAAGGTGCAGATGTGAATATTGAGGATGCAGAGTATGTGATGTTTGAAAAGGGCGAGCCGGATCATGAGCATACGGCTGTGATTGACGAGCCACCGGAAAAGGCTTAAAGAGCAGAGGAACGAAAGAGCAGAAGATGCCAAGAATTCAAGAGCAGAAAATGAGCAGAAGATGCAAGATCTCAAGAGCCGAAAAGCCCTAGGGCATATCACTTGATAATCGAAAAGCAGGGATCCCCCAAGAGCCCGCTTCATTTGCTCCCCAACTGTTTTCAATGCGGGGGCGGAGTCTGTACTTCACAGACTTGAGATTCGGCAAGATTTGTTTGAAGGATGATTGAAGAATGATTAAATGCTTGAATGTTGTGAGTGGTTTCTTGAGCGGGAGGAAGGCCCGCAATGCGTTTTTTCTGACTGAAGTTGCTACTGGTCATCAGGCAGTGTCTGTGAAGGACATGATGTTCAGCCACTAGTTGCACTGACCAGTGGTCCATCATCTAGCTATTTGGAGATATAACACCCGACCGATGTGCCACTTCGCTCCGCAGAGGTGCTCTGACATTCGTGTGTGGTGAATCGTGACGTCACATGAGCCCGGATGGAGGACTGGTGTACGGGTGTGCGTTGCGACGGAGCGCCTAGTTACATGGCAGGCCCGTCCTGGCACGGCAGAAAGCACGCGCCGGCGTACCACTTCACTCCCTAGTATACCGCTCCCCTAAGCCCTACAGTACACACTTCTCGATATATCCTTGTCACTTGTTACATACTAGCACACGTTCCGGCATAGAACCACTGAGCCCCAGGCAGCAAAACTACAGCAGCACGGTACACAATGCAGACGTCCTTCAACGGGTCCAGGCTCAGAACAACGCTCAAGATGGCCATTTCCAAGCTCAAGTTCCTCCAGGAGAAGAAGCTTGCGCTTGGAAAGCAGCAGCGGCGCCAATTGGCCGACCTCTTGGCCGCGGGCAAGGAAACCAGCGCCACGATCCGCGTGGAGAACATCATCCGGGACGATATCTATGTCGAGTTATTGGAGTACCTAGAGCTTTACTGTGAGTTGCTCTTGGCCCGGCTCCTGCTTATTTTGGACATGCTGCGCGCCGACGTCGATCCCGGGCTCCAAGAGGCCGTGGCGCTGGTGATTTACAGCTGTTCGCATGTGGAGGTCAAGGAGGTGGCGTCAGTTGGCGACATGCTCAAGGTGCGCTACGGCTTGGAATACACCCGGCGCGTTTTGGACACCGCGGCGGGCGTTTCCGACAAGGTGGCCAGCCGGTGCGGCATTGAGCCTCCGCCGCTGCATTTGGTGGTGATGTACTTGACGGAGATTGCACGCGCCTATGAGGTGCCGTACTCCCAGGACGCCGCGAGAGAGGCGGATAAGGGCCTGGCTAAGCTGCTGGAGAGTCTGGCCAATGGGAAGGATGGCCAGTTGTTGGAGGGACAGGTGCCGGACAAAGATCCAGGCACGGAAAAGACAACCGTCTCAGACAAACTGGCAAAAGAGCAGCCCGACGGACGTGTCGGGCGACAGGCGCAGCCCAATGAAATGAGTGATTTCGACAAGTTGAAGGAAAGGTTTGCGGCGTTGAAGCGGTGAGACTTGTCGAACTTACCCTGGAATCAACTGCACACGTGTTCGGTTTTGACTGGCTGTTATTTTTGAACAGTTGATCCTCTGAACTGCAATTTATCTTTGTTGCATTTCTAGTTGATACAAGGAGCACCAGTCGGTCCCTCATCGCTTGAATCCTTCAAAAAGGTCGGCTGATGCTTATATTTTCCTGTTGGTTAATGGATATCTAAGGAGTTTGGAGATTCAGTTTTGATTCCCAGTCGATTGTTTATGGTTTTTTCAATTACCAGTGGATTCCTGATTACCGGATGTCTTTACCAGTGGGTTTTTAATTACCAGCTGTCTTTACTAGTGGGTTTTTGACTAACAGGTATTCACTACTCGGTTGTTTATTACTATTCATTTGATCCCCAGCTGCTCTATGGATCTCCAGAGATTGAAATACTGATTGATTCGAATCGCGTTGCAGATCGGGTTTTGCCTGGGACTTCCTGCTTGGTTCTCACAGCAAACACTTTGGCTCTCTCGTTGCTCAGCTCATTCTTTCCAGGTCTTGACCGGACATTGTCTCTGGTGTCAGCTCATTGCTTCTCCACCACGATGGATTTAAGCTTTCACCTTGGGATATCCACCAGCTGACTCTGCCCTTTCTCGGCGGACACTTTGGCGTCTCTTAGCCATGTCTCCCTGGCCATTGGAATCGCCATTGGAATCGCCCTTGAAATATCACTCTGCTGGCTTCAGTTGCTGACCGCTGCAAGTATCAACATCCGAGGCACAAGCCTGTGACTAACACCCTGGACAAAGAAGAGTGCAGTATCAATAGATCTGTGGCCGCGCACCAGGCACTGCAATTAAGTCCAACGGGACCATGCATTTACGGCGCTAGCCACCCGACGCCTATGGGGTCTATGACTGCTGTTCCTGTTCCTGTTCCTCGCAGCTTAGTGGGTTGATAACCAGAGCCCTTTTGATACATGAGTGGTAGTCTACCTACCGAGAAACTTCGCGTTTGTTTCCTCTGCCGTTGACTGTTACTGCATTTAAGGCTCTGGCTTGTGACTTGGCCTTTGGTGGCGGGTTCTACGGCACTGGCTCGACCATTTGCCTTCTTCAAGCTAATTTTGATGGTATAATTTTGCAGAATATGAATAGTCAGGTCTAGGGTAGAAACACCAAGAGCTCTATGGATCTCACGAGAACAGGTGATACTTCTAAAGGGACACTTTTATAAGAATATCTCCGCTCCATTCCTACAATATTTGTGGCCGTCACTATATCCCGCTCCTCGTGCTTTTTGAAACACTCAGCATGGAACCTCTCTGGGTCCATATGCCGGACCAAAAGCCCAAGCACTTTGTTCCGGTGCGCCATTTTTGGTCTAAATGCGGCGCTCTTCCAGTGTCGCTTATTTATGAGCCCTGACATTCAGAGAGGCAAGTGCAACCCAACCTAAAGCTCCGCGGATCATGGCTGAAGATGCCCGCGATTGGTGTGGCGCCTGCACACAAGCCCGCGCCTTCAAAACATCAACCCGGTTAGAGGGCCTTGTTTCGAGACTCTCACCCCACAAACTCCGCCCCCACCAGACTCCCCCTCCGAAAGATCTGACTGATTAAGATTTCCACATGAGCATCTTGACGCCGCGGCAGAGCGACGAGCTCCACCGGGCACTCATGCAGTACCTTGAGCCCAAGCTCACTGCGGCAAACCATCACAGCACGGTCAAACTTCTAGGCCTGCTCTTGGATGTCTCCCCCGACAGCCCACCGCCGGCGCCCAATTTCCTCGAGAAAAAATGGTCCACCGTGCTCAGGTTGCAAAAGAAGATATTGGACCTCCAGAACGAGATCAACAGCTATAAAGCGTTGGTTGAGCTGGCGAACCAGAACGGTGGTTCCGCCGTGGTGGCTCGCAACAAGCTTGACTGGCTCCCGAGCTCGCCCAATAAGGTGTTCCCCACCAAATCCTCGCAGATTGTCAACTCCATCGCAGTGCACCCGAAATTGCCGTTGTTGGTGGCAGGATGCACGGACGGTTCTATGATTGCATGGGGCCTCGCTACGGAAGACCCCCTGATACCTGAAAAAGAGTGGGGTGCTCACCTGCGATCTGTGCACAAGGTGCGGTGGTCGCCGGGTCACGTGGACGTGGAGTCGGATGTTTCAGACTACATCCTAGCGTCCTGCTCGTCGGATTTGTCCATCAAGATCTGGGCTGGCGACACCTTGAAGCACATTCGCACCTTGACGGGCCACGAGCACACTGTCTCTGGCATAGCTTTCTCGGCGCACAATCCCAACTTGCTATACTCGGTTTCTCGTGACAAGTCGGTGAAAATATGGGACCTCGTCGATGGTTATTGCATTCGGACGTTTGTGGGGCACTCTGACTGGGTGCGTGACATTGACGTAATTAGCATCAACACTTCATTGGCATTGAACGTTCTCCGACGGTCCGAAATCACTTCCTATGAGATGGGTGACTTCTTGGTTACGTGCTCCAACGACCAGTCCATCCGCTTATCGCACCACTCGGGCACAGGTCTTGCAATGCTTTTGGGTCATGAACATGTGATCGAGACCGTCAAGTTTGTGCCGCTCCTAGCGAACCGCTTTCTAGACAAGTACATTCTACTGCATATGGATCGCTTCCCCTATCTCTCCGACGCCATTGTGGAGAACGAAGTATACACTCAGGTACTCGGGTTCAAGTACTGTGTTTCTGCCGGGCGGGATAATCTAATAAAAGTGTGGCTCCTCCCTCCGCCCACGCTACATGCACACCGCCCGCCCACGCCCGCCATCCAGAACAACCTGCAGGGCTGGCACGTGTTTGACATTCTAGGCCATCAGCTGTGGGTCAAGTGCCTTGATTTCCACCCTAGCGGCCGTTATTTATTTTCTGCTTCCGACGACAAAACCATCCGAGTATGGGATTTCGGCTCTCTACCCGAAAAGGGCGTGATTTCCTGCACTAAGACGTTGGCGGGCCATGAGGGGTTCGTGAATGCCATTCATTTTGCAGGCTTCGAAATGACCCCTCAGAAGCCGGAGTTGTCAGAAGATCGCACCACATCGATTGAGGCTTCCATGCGATGTCTTTTTGCAAGCGCAGGAACTGACAATACAGTGAAAACATGGGGTTGAGAAACCTTGAAGCGTTTTGTTGAATGATTTCAAGTGCTTTTTGGGTGGGTTGTGTCAAGGGACGAATGCCCCGTTCTTAACACAAGTGGTTACATACCACAGCATAGTTGTTTGCAGACCAAGACATGATCATCTTACTGCGACATATGAAGCCTCCTGGAGAAAATGTGTATTCCACAAAGATCAATTGCGACGCCTTGGAATGATGTCAGTGTATCAAGATATAATCTGACAGTGAACTTCAGAAATTGATTGTTCTGCTTGCCCACATTCGTTTAAGGCGGTGTCAAGACCCCACAAACAGACAGCTAATTTGTGACGTGTGCCGGTGGGGTGAATCATCCCCGGAACTCACGAGGCTCTGGCCTTTAATATTTCCAACTGCTACAAGGATGCATATGTTTCTTCATTGAATTGGCATGCTTAGAAGGCACAGCTCACCGTGCGGAAATTCCAAAGTCAAAGCAGATTGGGTGGTATGGCAAGTCCTGGGTAGCGCTGTTGATGGCAGGATGAATCAAGCAGTGCCGAAATGATGCATACTGACCGCTCACCTGGAGGACTAGCCACGCAGCTTCCTGCAATATTGAGACATGTTAGCGATGTTGACTCCGAATCGCCCACCATTGTCATGGATGGAGACATCTGCTGTAAACCGGCTAAGTGCAGTGGTGGGGCTTTCATGGCCAGCGGCGGGCAAATGCACTCCATCCCAAGCAGCTTTGAAAGGTAGCGTGCCATTGGTCGGAAACCTACTCTGTTCCGGCGGAAGCAAAACGAGCCTCGCGGGATCATTGTGCGCAGTGGAAGCGTCCTGACCAAAAAAAGCCCCAGAGATCAGAGCCTCAATCAGATTCTTAGAGATATCAGAGACGGCAGTGCGGGTCCCCCAAGATTACCCCCGGCCCCGACTCTCGAGTATACGAGTTGAGGAGTGATGAGTCTCTTCCATAGTCCTCTGCGGGCTTAATCATTGCTCCAATCACTGCTCCTACTATGGCTCCTACCACGGCACCTATCTCAAGCACACCCAACTTGCGGTAGACTTTTCTTGGAGTTTCCCGAGAGCAAAGTCAAGCTATCAAGCTATCCAGCTATCTTTGTGCGGCGACACGACAGCACCCGAAGCGTGCACAGCCTCTTCTCAGCCTCTTCTGGCAAATGAGCAAAGAGTGGCATTGCAGTTGCAGTGGTTTTTCAGCAGGAGAAGTACTCATTGATAGATGGGGATTTGTCAGACCTAGAGGCGGTTGGATTGGGTGGAGCACTCGGCAATCCACTCCAAACTATACTCGGTACCTTGTTTCTGGCAACATCCAGGGAAACCCTGCAGCTGCCATTGTTTCAAGCAGCGGTCATGAGTTGATTACCATCATTAGTGACTACCCAAAGCTAGGAAAAGACACGCTGCTAGGCTGTACACTTTTAGACTAGTCACTATTAGTCTACCTCTTGTAATTGTATACTAAAAGACTAGCTACTCAAGATAATAGTATACTCATGAGGTAGTCTACTCGCAAACTACGCAGATAAAGTAAAACCACTTTTTTTGCTTCTTCTCTATCATCATACTATCGTTTCTTCATGAGCTTACTGAATACAATGCCCAGGTCCTGCATATCCCCTCCAGCCAAGAAACGGTTATGGAACATGGGCTGAAACTGGGGATCCCTGTATGAGCTCATCCTCAGTGCTTGGAACCTGATAGACTTTTGACATTAAACGACAGGAATGTCCGATTATCGACTGTCATAATACATCAATACTGAAAACTAAGGAAGGAAAATCAAAAAAAATAAAAAAATGGAGCTCAAGATGACGCAACAGTAAACGAAATTCGACAAGTGCAGTAAACGAAAGTCGACAAGTGCAGTAAACGAAATTCGACAAGTGCAGTAAACGAAATTCGATAATTGCAGCAAACATAAAGACTGTAACAGCCAGTTAAGCTACTGATGCTATACTCTGTTTGACTGCATATAAGCGTGTACCAAGGATCCACATGTACCATTCATGTAGCAAGGAATGGTACCGAATTTGTGGAGTGACCCGTGTGGATGTTATTTGAATTTTCTGTAACTGGTGTTCTTTTCTTCTTGGTCGACTTCAATTACCAAGAGAAGATCGTTGATGATCCCTAAAAAGGGTCATTATAGGTGAGAACTGGCCGGGCGGCCCTGATGCACTACTTTGAGTGGGGGCCCGCTTGCCTCACAGGAGGTTGGTGTGGGGAGATCGATCACGGCCGTATCTTCTTAATCACCCAAAGTTCCATACTGGCAAGATGTCCCAACCTGGCAAGATGTCCCAACCTGGCAAGATGTCCCAATCTGGCAGATCCTCAGGCGAAAGTGGCGTCCGAGGCGAAAAGGACCTACCCGAGTGAACCACGACGATTTGGAGAAAACCGTTGCACCTTATCAGGTGCAACTAGTGCCATCTCGTCCAAGCCTCGGAGATAGGACTCTTGTGTACCCATGGGTAGCGCACTACCCACGGTACTGACCTATTTTACTTCATTCAAATATATACAAATACGTTTCTTTATCCACTTGCAAACCTTTTCCTTTTCGTGTCCCTGGGTGACTTTGTGTGTAACTGTGCATACGCTGTGTGCACTACTTAGACGAAGTAGACCGTGACGTTTATGGCGGGCCGTACGAAGCCCTTGGTTACGAAAACTTACTGAGTATTCGAGACAGTCCCAACGCACAATCTTGGCTGTTTGTGGTGTTCGGCCAGTGATACCATCCGTTCCTGTAGCTTCATGCCATGGCACTCAGCATAGTGGAAAGCCTCGGGGAACCCCAAGTTTCAGGGAAAAACGCTACTTTCTCAAGCCAAATTTGGTGTTTTATGTGCATGTAAATTATAAAAAGTGTATTAAAATTGAGTAGAAAGGTTTTTACCTAATTTCAAAATTTGTTTCAGTACTTGAGGTATTAAAATTACCGAGCAAAAGTCTAATTTAGCCATGATAAATAAGAAGCGCGGTTACTGTGTTTATAGGTCAAGTCTCACAATAGATTTTGACTGGTAATATGCTAATGTGTTGTATTCATCTTTTTTGTTTGCTCATGAATACGTATCATTTTTTACGTAACAAGCTCTCTTGTCAGGGGTGCAAGTAAAGCAAGATGTGAGGATATGCAGGGAAATGGATCACGAAGCTTTTTGAATATCCATTTTTCAATAGAGTCACACTTTCACATGTTTCATGGACGATTGCCTGTGCCAGCGAGCAAAGTGCCCCTAAATATATGTCCCAAAATAGAAGGTCGCTCTGGGAACGCTTGCTCAGTCCAACTGGAATAGACCGTGACATGGGCCATGGTATCGAGGGATTGGGATTTCAGGTACATGTCAATGGTAACCGCATAACGTAGACGTAATAGCGCCAAGTTCGATGGATTTTAGCTCGAGGCAATAGCACATCCACTTGACAACCCAAAGCAGCACCTCTGAGGGGGGCAAGTCCAGCCGTAACGTACGGATACTAGGTGCAATTCAGACCCTTCTCCGCCTTTACTAAGCCTAGCAGTACCAGCTAAAGACCGCTATTTTTGCGCTATTTATGCGCTATTTTTGCGCTATTTTTGCTGATTTGGAGATCTCTTTTTAAGCTCGTTCAAAACTTCATCCGGGTTCTTCGTAGATGGACCGTGTGACTGACATGTTAGGCAATCCCAACCTTTAATGCTTATTCCGTTCACGGCAGCACAACTTTACCTAACAACGAGCCCACAACCACCACGGGCAGAACCGGGTAGTTCCAATATCCAAATGTATTTGGGTTCCGTCATGGACATGAAAAAGAGAAACGGGGATGAGAGGGTCCACTATAGCGTATTTGGAAAAAAATAAAAACTGCAATTTTGTTATGTTCTTCTTGTTCTCTGTTATCGTCAAATACTTTGGGAAGTTTCATTCCTTGACGATTCCTAAATTAGGGGGATTATCTATAATTGTATAGGTGGAACTTGGCCAGGGCCGCATGGGCTCACATTGCACCACCTTTTGACGTTGAGCTTAGGAGATAGCAGCTCATGTGCTGTTGCATATGACTAAGGCATACATTACGAGAGACAATTCTGTTCACTTTGGTGCTGAATTCCATGTAGCTTAAAAACTCTCACATTTGGCTCAAGTGGCTGCTCTATATAGACCTTAACCTGAAAATTGAATGCCCCGTCGGGAAAAGGGTGCACCACTCTGCCTGAGTAACCAGCCTAGCCCCCGAGGTGGCTGAAGGCTGCGAGGTTAGTCAGCTGCTACCGAACTAAGAACACGACAGGTACGCCCAGGCGCATTATATGGCAATCATTCATAATCATTCATTGCACCGGAATTACTTTAATCAAGTAGTCAATCATAGCACTGATTTCAAATCTTACCAAACACCAAAAGTATGGTGAACAAACACCATGAGCAAAGCTGCCTATGTTGTTTCCACCAAATGAGGAGCACGCTGGGCCCACTCGGTCCATGACCCGTCGTACACGCGCAAGGGAATGTTGGGCGCCACAAGTTCGATGGCCAACTTGAGGATTACCGCCGTCACACCCGTACCGCACAGTACGATGATGCCCTTGTCGAAAGGAGCGGTCAAGTCGAGACCAAACTCCTGCTGGAGCAAACTAGAGATCTCCTCCTTGGTCTTGTAGTTTCCGTTCTCGGTGAGCACCTTGGAAAACGGGAGCGAGAGGGAGCCGGGCACGTGCCCAGCAGGCAAGCCCGCACGGGGCTCTGGCTCCTTTCCCGAGAACCGCCCGGCGGACCGGGCATCGAACATGACATAATTGGACGTCAACTCACCGCTCTCGACGAGATCGGCCAACTCCTCGAACTCAATCACTTGCTGCCGATACCTTTTGGAAAAGGCATCTACAGAGATGCCGCCGTACTGCAGCAGCGGCTGCTCAACGGGGGCTTCCCCCGTGACATGGTCGGGAAACGCGCGCTGGAAGTCTGGGTAGTGATCCACCAAATAAACATCTTTGTGGCCGTACAACGCGAATGTCCACGCGGCCCGTGGCCCGGAGAAAATCCCCGTTCGGTCGTATACCATCACGGAGTCGGATGTGCTGATACCCATCGACGAAACCGCCTGGTTGAAAATCCGCTGCGCGGGGAGCATGTGTGGATACTTGCTGGGCTGGAGGCTCACCTTATCCAAGTCGAAGAATCTTGCATTTTTGATTCGGTTTTGGCGGAACTGCTCCCGGGCGTTGTGCGGGTTGTTGGGCATGTACCACGTGGAATCCACTGGGACCACGGACGCCGGGCTAGCTAAGAGCTTAGCTGCTGTAACTGGAGAAATGATCCTCACCGACATTTAATGACTGTGAGTATTTGGGATCAGAGAGCTTTTTTTGCTGCCACCGACTGAGTGAGTGAATGCACTGGGAACTATCCTGAACCTTTCTTGAGACTATCCTGTAAGATTTGGGACTTCTAGAATTTCCTTAAAGGTCCTCTATTTGGGAACTATGCTGGAACACTTCTAAGTTAACTTCAAATTGCAGCGTGGGTCGTGCTAGTAGGCCAGCTGTATAGGTTTCAGGTTACCCAGGGGGGCCTCGGCTCGCTCTCCGCGACACCGCGGCCATTCTGCAGGGTTGGAAGTCACGTGATATACCGTCAAACACCCACACCTTTTTCACCTTATCGCCTTCAATACTTTTTTCGCAGCCTTTAACACCTTTTCCGAGCACAGCCTCGAAGCTTGTTGGAATGACTGGCAAACTGCAAGTGAAGGTTCAACATCGCCTCTGTGCAGGAATTTGTTTGTAACAAGCGGAAGCCCGTGGGAATTCGTTCATTTCGCCGGCTCTGTCAGTGTCACACCCGACTTCCTATGGTCTGCGGCGGCATGTGGCATCGCATCGTGTACTTAAAGCCCGGTGGGGCGGGGGTCGGAGAAGGGGAGCCTGAGAATGTGCGTTGGCCAGTGTTTTACACATTTCTGACGTATTCGGGGAAATTCTTCATTTTACGGACACAGTCCGCAGAAAACGACATTTGAGGACTTTTGCAAGCGCAGAGTAAAACCCAAGCAGGGAAGTTCATTCTCAACACCGCTGCGTGTTTGTGAAGAATTTGGCGGCTGTTTCCTTGATTATTATGGGAGTCTTAAGATCTAGCTGGAGCTCGACTGCTAAGAAAGAAGCGCCTGTTAACATATGCAGGGAAATATCATGTGATAATGAACCTCAGTTTCAAGCTGGAGTCACGATTTATTGAAACTTATACCAGCTTCTTTTGGGTCTGGAGTTAGTGGACATGCCTAATTGTCTCACCACAGCAACTTCTTTGGTCACTTTCTAATCTGGGCAGCAGTTCTTCGTTTTATATTAAAGTGGGCATTCACTAACCAAGGCCAGTTTTACGGCTGCGCCGTCGTCATTACCACGGATCAATCAGAAGGCCGACGAAGTCTTGGCTTCCAGGGGAACCTATAAAGTCAGGGAATCTGGCCCTAGTCAGAACAAAATCAAGACAGACAGGGCCATGGTGACAATTCCAGGATATGTGGAAACGACAGAGAAGAATAGAAGCGACGGCAACTGAAGCTCCTAGAAAGAAAACTACTATAGCACCCGATCTCAAGTGCTCGAGGTTCCTGAGTGTACATGGTGACGCTCCACACTACATGTCCTTGCATGGGCAAGAGCGACCTCATTGGTCGGAGATATGATCTAAGCTTCTTCAACGGAAACATGCCTCAATTATGGACTGCAGAAACCCACCATGAGTTTAACTCGACACGTGTGGTGAAGTGCCAGTGGCTCGTGACCTCTCACTCGAGCCCAATTTCACTTCAGCGACCAAATCCTGATACACTGACTCCTGTTTCAAGAACAAGCACGAACGAATGAACAAAAATGTTGAGTTCCAACCTGGTTCTGATTTGAGCGATTTTGCCGATTAGCCGTACCCTTTGGGTAGGATGAGTTTCTTTATTTTTTTCCTGAGAAGCTTGTCATCTAAGCGTCGTTAGCAAACTACAGGTCGTGATGCGTTTGCACTGGAGACAGATGGAAGAGGGCCAACAACAACTGGTATCTACAAAGTGCTGGATTGCTTCAACGGCATCCCACCTTCTGTATAAAGGAACTGCTGCAATGAAGGCGACTAACGATCGACAATCTTCAGGAGGAAGCTTGTCATATTCAATAGGGTAGCCGAAGGGACCACTTACGTCGAACGGAAGCACTGTCGTGGCCCATTAATAGGTGTACCAGTGGCACTAGTCTTGGGTCGGCTGCCTCGGTTCCAAAAGGGATAGAAATAGTATGACACAGTGTCATGAGTGCCACCAATGGAAGAGATGCAGAACGTCGCCTAATCATCCACGTGTCGAGTCCAAAGTTGCCTGTCTTTCAATAGGGAAGGAATGATAGCCGGGGTGAATCAGAGGGAAGAATTGCACATAAGGTCCCCCTTCAGCAATTGAAACGAATACCAAGTTCACGAAGATCAAGCACTGATGGCTCATTAGTTTGGGAATAAGGAGCAAAATACTCTTCGATCAGGTCAACGAGTGGCTCGAAGTGAAACAAAGGGTTAGGCGAGCATACCCACGAAAATCGTGGAGGCTTCGTTAGCAACTTCAAAAAGGTGGTGTTGGCACGTACAACTTGTGCGTCACAAGATGAACAGTGGAGCCAGCATTCAAAAGAAAGCTACAATTACGAAAATCGGGTACATTTGTTGTAGAGGAGGTTTCGACAGTGATTCAGTCAGAGGCAGGTCTTTTGGCCAGAATTCTAGTGAGAAGGTGGTGTCGGCAACACCCACACCACTGCGGGACGTGGAATCATTCGCATTGGCCAACACCCTAGTAAAAGCTACTAGGCGCCGGCACCAAGTGTGGGTGTGGTGAGCATGAATGGACTACACAGCATAGGAGAAGACATCATATTCACAAGTTGCGGTTCCTTGAACAATAGCAATGCCGAGCTCGATTTATGTGAGATCTCATGATTCAGTCCGTGTTGGTATGAACTAGTGGGCTTTCGGAAGAGCTGGTACTTGTTGAAGGCTTGGTTATTGACTTATTACTTATCTGATTAGTTTGCTTGTTCTTATTGTGGTTTAACCAACTGACTGAACACCTGACTTGCGATGGTACAGGTAGGCTCACAAGTCTACACACCTCAAAGCCTTACAAAGGATTGAAGAGAATCCGTTTCTAATGCGGTTGGCACAGAAACTCTCGCGTCATTTGTCCCTCGATACATGAAGTGTTGAGCTGAGATAGACGGCTCTCCTTGCTCAAGAGACAAAGCTCTCGCTCTTGTTCGCTGAGTGGTCTTCTTTTCGGTGCCCAGGGAAGTATAGCCCGCCACTTTCGTGGAGCTGAAACACGAGGGAAGACCATCAAGCACGTGGACTCTGATCTATGCCTTCCCACCACCAAAACCGGTGCTTGAGATGGCGGCTTTCAGCTGGAACCAATGTGTAAAGTATCGCATATGAGCTTGATCACCAGTCAGGTACATTCCAAGTCGCTCAACCTCTGAAACGATCCTTTCACAATCGTACACCACATAGCTCCCGGGCTTCCCCTACCACACTGTTTGATACAATCACTCGGTGAACCATCTTGAATTGTCACCTTGAGTACCATGGAAAGACCTGGTATCATCTGGCAAATTATGTGTCATGACAAATGACCTGCGATATGATCAGAAGTATAAATGCCACTCAACAACGGCAGATCATTCTTGGGAAGTCTCTGGGAGCACGGTATCTGCCCTCATAAACTCCCTTAAGGCCATGGTAGCATAACTACTAACGCCCAATTTCATGCGCAATATGACCGCGGTCTTTTCAGCGCCTTCTGAAGCAGGTATGATTCTTTCCAGGAGACCACTGTCGAGCTCCGTTCCTTTGCCAAGCTCTGGTTTTTCGTCCAGTCTCTCATTTCCACGCTTCTCAAGCAACTCAAGGTCCGTATAGAGAATGCTGTCGTCATCCTCCTTGTAATGGGTGATTTGATAAGACACGTCTCGCGCACGGGCCACCAAGTGGCGGTAGGAGCCCGCCAAGCTAAACTCTTTGATCTTGCGCCCCATTTTGTGCGGATCGAGCGAGTCCTTCTTCATGGCTGACTCGTACACCTGCATCAACTGTTCATTGGCGGGATACCGCACATCACATCCCGGCGATGGAAGCACCACATCGTAAATGGTGAAATTGCCGGAGCGAACATCCTGTGCCGTGAGAGCACGCACTTTGGCCGCTCCTTCGATGGCCGTGTCCTCAGGAAAGTCGCCAGCCGTGGCCTCGCCATTGTCTTCGGCGTACACCAAGTCGCCTTCCTGCACATCTAGCCCGAATAGCTCCACCCGCTTCGACGTCACCAAGTTCCATATATAAGACTGGTACGCGTGCACGTAGATAAGGCGGAGGTTGCGCGGAATATTGAGGATTGCCCGGAAGTACATGTCGGTGGTGTAGGCATCGGTCGGCTTGTTTTTGGCCAACAGCGTCAACACGGAGTGTTCGGCCAAGCACCGGCGGGGCATGTGCTTGAGGGCCTCGGCGGCGTTTCCTGTTTCGGCCCATATGCGCCGTGCATTGACTGAGTCGGGGACCACGCGCTCCTGCTCTGCCAAAATGAGTTCCACGGCACCCTTCCAGTCTTCCCGCAAAAGATAGATCCCGAGCACGTGAGAGGACACCGAGAAGGTGCCGAAGCGTTGAAGCCCATAGTAGTTGATGAATCCGGTACTCTGTAGAGACGAGAAGCTCTCTTGCACCACAGCAGCAAGGCCAGCAGCATCGGCGTCAGTCTCGGCTCCGCTCCCGACGACCCGTGCATTCCGAATAGCAATGACAAACTCATTCCCCTCAAGATCACCTAGGTCCAAACCACGGTCGCTATATGCAAACAGACCGAGCACCGTACCCTTCAAAGCCTTATTCAAAGACGTGACTCGTGCCACCTTGGCCTTGTGAATACAGAAGCGCTGGCACGTGACACCCCGGCGATCCTTGGTGCCAGAATACTTGACGGTTTTGGCCGGAATGCGCATAAACTTGGTGATGGTGTTGGCCACCTCCATGGTCTCCCTGTTTTCCTTGTAGACGGTGAAATGCAAATAGTTCTTGTAGGGGCCCAAGCCGTAGTTGACTACGCCACTTTCGTCGACGTGATTGACGTGATTATTTTTGCGTGCGGGTTTGGAGCTGCTGACGCCAATCTTGAAGGTATTATCGGCAGTCGTACTGGTGTCCAACTTGCCATCGAAAGCCTGACGAAAAAGCTGATGCAAGAGCGTTCGGGTGGCCTTGTCGTGGAACTGCGTGGAAGTTTGCATGCTGCCACCGCCCACCACGAGTTTTTGCATCTCGTCGATTTCCTCTGCGGTCAAATATTGGCTGAGTTTGGTGCGATACTCGTCAGCCAACTGGAATTCATTGACAATTTCATTAGAAGCAGTTCCCGTGGGGCTCTCTGGGGCTTCACCAGCTGTCGTTTGAGGCTCGGGTTCGCCCAATGAGGATCCTTGAATGCCTTCACTTGTTTGATGAGATTCCTCGCTAGCTACTCCCCCTCCATATGTTCCATTAGCTTCTTTTGATTTTTTTGGTTCATTAGATTTCTCCCCGGATCCATTCGATTCACTTGGTCCTTCATTTGCTCCTTCAATAGCTCCTTCATTTGGTCCTTTATTTGGTCCCTCACTAGCTCCTTCACTGTCACCATTCACACCACCAGCTGGCTTGTCCCCACTTCCTTCTTCTTGGAGAGCTTGTTGCTTCTCTGGATTGAAAGCGTCTCGGTTCTCCAACGCCTTTTTTCGCTTTTCCTGTCTCTTCTCCTTCGAAGTAGCGCCCAAAACAGGCCCCTGATCAGTTAGGTGCACGACACGCCCATCCTGATCAAGCTCAAACACTTGGAAATCCGAGTACCGCAGCTTGATTTCTCCGACGAAGCCAACCGTGGATCGGTTGATGTACTGGGTGATGCCCACATCGAGCTCTTGCACAACTTTCGGGGCCGCCAGAGTAGCAAGCTTCTTGGAGACAGGTGTTGCAACGGGCTCTGCGCTGCGCTTCAAAGCAGTGGCCATGGCTTGCGGAATGTGCACTAGCTGCTGTTGAATCTGCACTAATTTGCTGGCAGATATGAACCTGGATAGTCAAGAGGACATTGTCGCTGCACCGATGAGCAGAGCAGAAGAAGCGAGCCCCGGTGTACGGGTGCACATCCCGGTGGTGTACATAGTACTGTAACCCGGGTACGGTAGTGCAATGCTCAAGGTTTGAAGGATGCTCCTTACACCTTCTGAAGGAGCCGTTGTGTCGTCTGAGCCCCTAAAACGGGACGGTTGTTGGTCATCCCCATCCAATATAAAAGGAATGAGGTGTCCCGCCCAGAGTCGCGTATAGGATTTCGACAGTGAGGAGACTTACGAATATGTCCACCGATGCCAGACCCACAGAAAACACTTAGTCTTAAACCGACCACTCGTAGACGTGGTCACGGGGCCAGAACAGAGGCTCCACCTGCCTAAGGGATTGCGTGTATACAGTCTTTGAAAGCCGGGAATTTCAGTCTCTGTATAATTATGGGGAACCAGAAGAGCCTGGACCCAATACGGAGCGGAATGTTTAGGTCAACATGCTCAAGTGTGTACATCAGAGATATCATGGTACAGTAGTGTAAATAGTAGGGTATAGTAGTGTATATAGCAAGAAGTATTAGGGTACAGAAGTGGATATATCAGACATTAAGGTCAGTAGTGTATATATCAGACATTAAGGTCAGTAGTGTATATAGTCGAGGTATTTAGGGCACACTAGTGTATATAGCAGACAAAGAAAGATACAGTGGTGTATATGGTGGAGACATTCTAGGGCACAGTGCGGTGTCGCTGTTGGAAGAAAAGCACGTCAGTTTTGTGAGGGGAGGTGCACCCGTGCACCGGCCCTCGAAATGCTGCTGCGCAAATGGGTGCAAAACCCACTGGCTACCACTTGCTATGTTTCCCCGTACTCTCCACCAGGACTCCCAGTGGCCCGATAACTTCGAGCCCAGCGGACTTCAGCTTAACGGCTACGCACCGCCGGCGCCCAATGTCTCTGGAAACCTCCGCAAGCGCACTTTGGTCCGCAAGTTCCTATGTGACCAGATGCTCCGAGTACGCGAGAGAACACACGACGGCGGCTTAGCGGCAGACAAGTGCTTGACTCTAGATGGAAGTGGCCAGGTGGAGCATCTCCACAAGTCGTTCTCGTGTAAGCTGATGCGCACCTTGAACCTGGTTCTGACCGTGGTGGCAGACGACGGCGGGCGGTACCGGGCGCTGCGCAGTCCTCGCGTGGTGACCATCGAGGGCATGTCCCGACACACCAGCCCGGCTGTGCTTATCGCGGCCATTTCCGGAGGGCCATTGGAGAAGGTGGTGTTCCACCGCGAACGGACGCCGATGTTGGAGGCCCACTTTCTCCGGGCTGACGGCGCCACCAAGTTCTTGCGCAGCAGCCAGAGCGGCGAGCTCAATGTGCACGGGCGGCTGCTCCTGGTGAAGTGGGCCGGCGGATTGGACCGAGGTGTGCCGTTGGCGTCGTATATCCGAGAGGAGATCGAGCTCTATGGGGCGTCTCGCGTGCTTGTGTTGAGCAAGCCCATTGCCCATAAGCGCAAGGACCATAGCTCCAAACGGCGCTACCCCAACGCTGCGGACAACTTCTCGGGCGATCTCAATTTGGATGCCATCAAGTGGGACTTTGTGCAGTTTGGTGGGATCGTGGAGGTGAGTCCGGTGATTTCGACCAAGTTGAGTTTGAGCATTCAGTTCACCGACATCCGGAGCGCCATTTTGGCCATGAACACGCTACGCCTGCACTCACTGCTTCTTTACTTCAAGTACAAGGCATGGAACCACCGCTATGAGTGTGACGTCACCAACCGCCCGAGTATGGTTTATGAGTGACCCACGTTCAGCACCAGCCAGCCACTATCAGCCACTACCGGCCACCACCCGGCAACTGAGCCACTACCGCCTGGCAATTAACACCAGCCATTGTCCTCTACACACTACTACTACCATTCAGTATTTGCCGGATGTAAGGTTTGACCACATTGCGCCGTTCTGCTACTACTATGATACTGTGATATTTGTTCACTACCGCACCACTTCTCCACCACTGCTTTACGTGGGTATCACTACACGCAAAACACTACTGCTATAATCTACATGAACACTACAAAACTGCTGTCACTAAAATGCTTCTACTTGCCCCACACTAAATTAGTAAACATCTTAAGGGGCAACTTGGTAAGTCTTGAGCAACTGCCCAAAGTTCAATGTGACTTCTCACCAACCTTGAAGCAATGACAGTCACCCGTCTTGCACATATAAATAGCAATATACACTGGTAGGAGGTTACGCAAGCCGGGTACTCAAACACTCTATAGTGCTTCCAGTAGTGTATTTGGTCGGTCATGATCGGTGTCATTTACGAGTAATTTTGACAAAAAGTCTAGGTATTAACATGATGACTTTTAACCCAATTTCCTTGAAAATCCACTGCTTCGGATACACGTGAAACAAAAACGTACGGAATTAATATTTGGTGAGAAAGAGCTTCCTACGTAACCCTCTATGGGGTTTTGCTAAGACTAGTTAAGGTGATTTCTTCAAGAGTGCATGGTGCCATATTATCAGAGCCCACGGTGCGAGAGACTGGCAAACTGTGAATCAAGCCCATACCCTACGCAGGTAAGAAACCCTTACATAGTAGAGCTCCCGAAAGCTATATAAATAGTTGCGTGATTGGCAAACATAAGCTTTTGAATTGCTTTTGAATATGAACGACTTGACTAGTTGGCAGCTAAGAGGCTGCCGGAAAACGAAGCACAGCACGGGGTTAAAAGTGGCGGAATCGTTCAGTGACGGGCGTCGGCAATTACTGACAGTCTTTAGCAGGAGATTGCCATCCATCTTCTCCTTTAAAGGGTCAAGTGTTTCAAGCAGATGATATGGAGATATAATCATTTTGGATGCTTAAGTTCGAGGGTCTCATATTGGGTAGTGTTCAAGAGCACTTTCGTACTTGTAGAGCTTTGCCGTTCGTAAATAGATAGCAATGCTAGGTAAAAAAGATCTTCCGTTTATATCTGAATCAATGCAATATTGGGACTGTACCGAAATACAACAAAGGTGTGCGGTTAAGACTTGAGTAGGGCCAATATTCATACTGCAAGAGGCATTCTGCTATATTCAACCAAAGAACGAAAGGCCTTTAGTGCAAGTATAACATTAGGTTCAACCTATAGACTGGCGGTTTCTGTGGTGCCCTCTGTCGGGACTTGTGATTTACTCTCCCATAGTCTGGTATAGTTATCACGTTGTCTTGTAACAGCTTCTTTAATTCTGGAACTTCTGTGGTTATCCTCTAGTTTCTTGTATTCCAAATATACTAGGCTTACTTCCGCGTCTGGTTGATTACCCTACCTTGGGGCGACATCCCTTCCTTACATTAGACGGAGCCTTCACTAACAGCAGCCCATTGTTAGGCTTCACCTTTGTCATTGCAACAGCTCCACCAGGAGGTAGAAGGAGAGACCTTGTTTAATCCCTTCTAACTAAGCTCTTGTGCATAGTGTGCACATACTTGGGTCGTCAACCTCTTCAACTCTTGAATCATCTGTACAGTCAAGAGGCACTAAGTCTCATGTTCCAACACCTCAACCGTTTGGCAGAGCCATGTGACTGAATTTATCATCAAAGTTAAATATGCGCCTAGTACATCTTTACGCCATGCTTTGCAAAATAAGTCCAAATTTATACAAGGAGCTTGAGTGATTCCGCCCTGGGATTTTTCGCGAGTGGATAGTGAAACGTTCTCATGGGGCAACTTCTCTCTTCGTTCCCGAAAGTACCTCGCGTTTGATGGTGGGTTACCGCGACTTGAAACTGGCTTTTTGAGATACTTCAAGACCTCGCAAAAGAAAGAAGAAACGAAAAGGGCAACGTTTAACTGTCTTTCATTTTCTAGTAGTCCTAATATAAGACTACAAAGTCAGGAAAAATACCAGAAGGATCATATTAAAGTCTCGATAAGACCCAGTAAGGACGAATTAGTGTGCAATCAAAAATAGGAGCAACGTAATCCGAACAAGTTGGCCGAGTTCTTTAAGGAGATGGAAAGTTTGCGAAGGTCAAACATATGAACGAAAAATTACTAGGTGGGCTTGAAATAAATGGTATAATGGGTTCAAGTGTTAAATTAAAACTCTACAGATTTCGAGCAAGGAGATAATGATAAGCCTATTAGCTAATATTAATAAATTTCAGTAAGATTGTTATATCCTTTTGTAATTGTTTTAACGTCAAGTACTCAAGAGATGATGTATTCGTTGATGATCCCTAAACAAGTGGGATCATCGGCTCTTATATAGAAAACTGTCTAGCCCGATCGCGCTGGCTTCGGTCTGTTTTAAGGAGCAAGCCAGCCGCCTTAGCTGGCTGGCAATCCTTATACGGGAGAGTGACCAGCCAGCCGGGTGGCTGGTGCAGAGTGGGAGGTCCCGATGGGGTTGGTGTGGCCCAGAAAGGGTATCTGCGGCGAGACTGCGTCGAGGAAGCCACAACGTTCTATAGAGAGTGGGCAGTCGGCGTTGGAAACGCCTCTTACGACGTGGGTCATCGAAGAATTCCCCCTGCAACCATACGTCGCAGGTCAATAGTGTATCCATGGGTAGTGCGCTACCCATGTTGGATCTAAGATAGTAATATTCTATAATGGAGGGTTTCAAGGTAAATATAAAAAGAAGTCATACCTTGTGGTATGAAACTGATTAATGAAATAAATGTAGTATAATTCAGAAATAAAGTACAACTATCAATTCACTTACTGGTTTATTAAATTCCATTATTATACCATTATACCATATGTTAAATCTTAAAGCATACACATAATAATGTTATTATTAATGGGGATCCATTACAGTTACCTTCTAAGTAATACATACTGGCTCAATTCCAATTCAGCTCAACCCAAATTTTATATATCATATTTTACAAAAAAGAGACATGACGTCTTTTTCAATTTAATGCAATTAATGTCACGAACAAAATCAATTTAGGCATACCACAAAAATCTAGCATGTTTTTCATACCCCAATTTCAAAAGAATCCATAATTCGTGTTCCGAGTAGATATAATACCAATAGTAGTGCTATATTAGAAAATATTGTAAAGCTAAGTATCAGTGAGTAACTCAAGATTAAATATATAAAATATAATCATTCTAGAATATGTGCCAGCAGCTGCGGTGTGCGACCAGAGGCTACTTTTTATAATTACAACACTGATACAACACTGATATTCTATCCCCAAAGAGATGTAATATAAAATAATCTTAGTCCAATTCTTAGTCAGGTTAAAGCCTATAAATTGTACGCCTTCGGAAAGAATTGAACTTACACCAGTCGCGCTTTACGCGAATGCTCTACCTTTTGAGCTTCTGATCAACCAGCTTCATGTTCTCTTATTTTATTTTATTTTTCTTTAAACTACTCACACGAACGGATATACGTCTGTAATTTTAGTCTAAGTTGATATGGTTGATTGGTACAGTAATGCATTAAAATTGGAATCCCCGCTTCGCGGGGCGATACCGGTGTTACAATAAATAGAAAAGGTACTTGGTTGCGGATTATCTATTTTCTTTCGTGGCCCATGCACCACAGTTGTGTCGTCGGAGCGAAGTCGTTTCACTTAAACCTCTTCCTTGCCCCCGGGGAGTATAGTCTTGCAGGATCTGTACTCCTCCCCTAGCTAAAGGCAAGGTACTGCACTGGAACAAAACCTCGAGTCAACTCTAGCATTTGGCACCTTTGTGTATACCAACATGCCAAATTTCAACCTCAAGTGATCAACCATCAAAGGTTTTCCGAAAGCTTTCAACTCTCCCTAAGTATAGTCAAAGTATTAGCATTGTTAAAGTACTAGCATTGTTAGTCATTACACGTTTCTTATCATCTCGTATATTAGACTATAGGAAAGTATAAAAGGTCGATGGAATTGCGATCCTCTCTGTAATGTTTTGTATCTATCACTTTACGTGAACTCTCATGCCAAATTGTTTAGTTCATCAGAACCGGATTGGTTTGGTAATTTACCAGTGCGGTAGAGAAAGCCAAAAATTAATGACAATTCCTTTTTTGTAACGGTGGTTTCAAAGAAGGTTTGAAGCGAGTCAAACTGTGAATTCTATAAATCTGCTTTGTGAGTATTCGTTTCTTACGAGAAAATGACCATGCCGCCGTCACTGGAGTTCGAGTGGCGTTCATGTTGATCGGAAACGTGAGGTATAGTGAACAAGTGCATATTTGTCTTGCCTGAGCGCGACTATATTGGTTTGTGGCTCCGACAAGATCGAATCATGCAGAACCACCACTCAAAATCTGTACCTTTCAAACAACCTTCGCTTTAGGGTGACACGAACATCTGGGCATTTCTAGCTGACCGGCTTCGATCTCATTCATTTGAGGATTCAAAACACCGACTGTTCAGTTTCAACGACGAGTCGGCCATCTTCTAGATGTGGCGAAACAGGCCGGGTAATATGTGATGTCATGGAGAGGAAAAGTGTCAGAATCTAGGCTCCTAGAGTATTGAAGAAACTGGGGAGTGTCGACACTTCCACCAATTCTCCAGTCACCACTAAGAAGACCATGGCCAACGAGTAAGAACGTAACCCAGACTCACATACTTGGTGGACCTCGAAACCCCCTTCGCAAAGAGCGCAAGCTTGGTTAAGACGCTAACCTTCAGAGAGCCCCAGGTTATAATTAAAATGAGGGGAACTTTGGGCCAGCTGGAGAAGCATTTGTGGAGTACTTTTCACTATCTTAGTCACTGGTGGATCGAATGGTGGAGGGCCTCGGTGCTCGAAGATTTCGAGCTCTTATGGCCTTTTCCATGACCCTCGCGGGAAAAGCTAAGAAGAAACTCATCGTAGTGATTAATTCAAAGATAAACCATACCCGCTGGTGGAAGTGGCCGGTATCATAATTTGAAGCTGCGCACTGTGAAGGGTATTCCTGAAAGATAGATGCAGCAAATACTTTCGACAGTTTGAGCACAGTATTGTTGAGTACCAAGTTACTCATTTGACCAAAGCTCTGGGGCTATTTGGCGGTAATTTTCGACATCACACCACTCTTTGGCTATACTATTCCATGCATAAACCAAAGCTTGAAAGCTGGACTGGGATGCGTGAGCCTATACCAAGAGCACATCGAGAGTTTCGGGTTTATCGAAAGCAGCTGTTCCGGTTTCTCAAAGAGGCCTTTGGCAAAAAAATGTCCACGCAAAAGGAGCGGGTGCTTCACGATAAACTGACTTTGACTGACCCAATGAGAGACCGCTTCAATCTGCGTCAGCACTGTGGAAAGAAACGGTGTTCTGCCTGAGGGCCGTACGCAAGTGGAAATTGTCCGCATGACATCTATCTCTGACGGTACCAGATTCTCAATGTATATTCCGGCCTCATGACCTAGCCCATTAACACATCTTAGACTTTTACTTTGAAAGCTCGTTATCTGGGCCTGTACCCCCATCCAAGAACAGCCATTTAAGTTGTTTCAATCCAGGCAATTACGCCCTATTGAGGCTTTTTCCACCCGTTACGGTGCTGATTTGTCCACGAGTACCACTGGTTAAACCCTGAAGGGAATTTCGAAATAAAATATGTGACACGATGATTTTTGAAGAGCCGCCCAAGATGACCACTCAGCGCCACCAATTTATGGCTCCCTTCTGTCCATGACCAGATTCACATGATGATCTGCAATGGTAAGGCACGTGACCGCCACACCCATCATCTGTTGCCACGGAAGCTTGGCCCGTCTAAACGGTCCAGGGGTATTATTATCGGAAAATAACACTTCCCAATTCAGCTATGGCATGCGCGCTTAGTGTGGGCATAGATTCAGACATCGATGAGCATTGATGCTTGAGGGTAGTGTGGAGCGTTGGAAGGCGCAGGCGAAATCAAGCGCACACCCGTACCTCAGGCTCCCAAAAAAGGTTTTTGTTTAAACTGTTTATTTTGCTGCGCCGGTCCCCGTTGCTTGCTGAATTACTGGTGAGATCCACTAATAAGGCTGGTCGAAGTTTTGCCATCCAGTCAGAAATTGTGACGGCTACTTCCGAAGCCCGCAAACTGCATACAGATGACAATATTTCCCAGTAGTAGCGCCGCTCGCCACCACCCGGCGCACGTGACGGCTTTTTTTCCATGTTGACATCACGTGCACGACCGCGCATAGTTTAGTCTCTGCGTGATCTTCGCCTAAATACACGCCAAGAGATCCTAAACAACTCGACTGCTGCAGCCTCCTTTCGGGCTTTCCCCCCTTCCCTTTCCATAGGTTGTGATCTGCTTTTATATCGGCCATTGACACTTCGAGCTCCGGCGCCCTGTGCTGAAACAGTTCTGAAACCCCCCCGCCGAACGCCTTCACTAGTGCATTGATCTGCCTGGGCTACAAACGATATTCCCCGACTTTCCGTTTGAATTGCTGACTGTTAATAGTTTTAAACATTTCAGCTTCTGTGATTTTTCGGCAAGACAGCTCTCACGAAGCGAGCCATTACAATAAGCTCTTCAGATCCCAGACATCTCGCTAAGACTTACCGCCCGTCTATTGACCGACTGATTGAAAGTTTGACTGACGGCTTAATTGGCGATTCCACTGACGGCTGAACTGGACAGCTGAATTGGACAGTTTGCCCTAATTTACCTTCACACTTCCACAGCACAGAACAATCTTCACCAATGCGTTCCAGCTCATCCCTTCAATCCTCAAGTGGCCGGTCCACTCCTTCTACTCGCAGCAGCCTCACCGATTTGAAACGACCCGGATCTTCGCGTGGCTTTCGGCTGCAGCTGCCCAAGTATGTTCGGTCGCGGCCCGGATCCAGCCTTGGCAGCCGTCCATCTACGCCGTCGACACCGACATTCCGGGCCGAGCCGTACTCAGGAACAATTAGCGTGAGCATCCGGCCCAACCCGTTACTTGAAGGCAGCCTGAATTGGTTGATCGACGAGTCCTCCAATCTGATCACTAACGTCGCTGACAACTCTACGTACTCATTCGACAATGTGTTCGCTGCGGCTCGTGGCGTAACCAATGCTCATGTTTATGAGAAGGCTTGCGCCCACTTGGTGAAAAATTTTCTCAATGAAGCATACAACTGCACTCTCTTTGCTTATGGTATGACGGGTTCAGGAAAAACCTACTCTATGCGAGGCGAAGACCTCGACCCTGGCTTTGTTCGCTTGGCTATCGATGATATTTATCGCAAGATCGATGCTTCTGCTGGCTCCAAATCCTATCTGTTGAATGTGTCATACTTGGAGATCTACAACGAGAAAATCCTCGATCTCTTGTCCAATGGAGCGCATCCTGAACTCAAGATCCGTGACGATGTCGAATACGGTACCAAGATTGTGGGCATCACCTCGGCTGACGTTCAGTCCAAAGACCATCTCTTGCAGCTCATAAAGGCGGGCGACTTGAAGCGTAAAACAAGCGCCACAGACTTCAACTCCCGGTCCTCTCGCTCGCATGCTATCATGCAGATCCGTTTGCATACTGTCGATAGGGCCAACTCAGCCGAATCCCACTGCACACTTTCGCTCTGTGATTTGGCAGGCTCGGAGCGCGCCACTTCCAGCGTCGAGCGCCGCAAAGAGGGTGCATTCATCAACAAGTCTCTTTTGGCGCTCTCGACGGTTATCAACAAGCTCTCTCTCTTATCCACTTCCAATGCCGGAAGTACTGACCACATCCCGTACCGGGACCTGAAGCTCACGCGGCTTCTCCAGCCGGCGCTCTCGGGATCTCTGTTGATTCTGATATTATGCACAGTCCACTTGGGGGCCAAGCTGGCAGCGTTAGATCTGCAGGTGGCCACCGAAACCGCAAATACGCTCCGGTTTGCCGCACGAGCCAAAGACATTGTTATCTCCGTAAAGGCGAATCAGCGCATAGTCGGGGATGACTCCCAGAAGCTTGTTAGTGAACTTCGTCAAACAATTGAAAACCAGCAACGTGAGCTTGCTGTGCTCAAAGGGTCTAGGCTGCCAGCTTTGCCTAGTGGATTACGGGATGATAAGTTGGTGTCGGAGCTCAAGGCAGAAGTGCAGGTGCAAAAGGAGAAAATCGCTCATCTCAGTCGTTTGAACGACTTACAGAGGACCGAGACAGTTTTGCTCCGAAACGATGCGTTAAACGACATCTTGGGGCTCGACATGGATGGTCTGCCCAAACGCATGATGGCCAATTTGGAAGAGTTTTACAACAGGGTCAACTATGAGATGCAGGAGTACCGGGCATATATCGCTAGCCTTGAGAAGCAGCTAAAGGCCGCCCATCAGGCCGCGGTCCCCGTGCATCGGCCAGTCGGCCGCGTGGAAGAGTTACTTAAGGACCAGGAGGAGGAGATCAACCAATTGAAGGAGACCATTAAGGATAAGGACCACGTGATCCACAGTCTAACCAAGACTTCCAAGCTACGGCGCATGGTGGACGCCACCTCCGCATTCAAGCACGACCGCGACGACGGCTACTTGATAAGCGCCAAATCAAGCCCCACCAAAGCCACAGAGGTGTAAGCAAATCCTGCATGAAGCGTGGATGAGGACAACCGTGGTCATTCTGATTATTCTACATGAATCAGAGGGTTTTTACTGCATTGTCTAAGCTGCTCGAATGATCGGCTCGTGTTCGTGGCTTGCATAATATGAATTAATTGTTCTAACAGAGATACTCGTCGACAATTCCGTACTTCCGCTGGGAATTCTTTGTGTAATTATTCCATTCTACAAAGCTTCCTGAAAATGCTTCTTGGATCCAGTTTACATGCTGAATCATCCATGACTTACTATTCATTTCAGGACCCCAAAAGTATTGGTCTCAAGCGACCAGTCCCAAAGGCCAGCACTGTTTTTCACACATTCAAAAAGACAGCCTCCTAGGTCCCTTCAACCCATCACTCTGCATGTGTTTGACGGTAGCTTATACTCTCGTCCCCCTGTTTTCATGAAACTGGCCAAACATTTTGGTGATGTGTAATTCCATGATGGGAAGGAGTCATTGCATTCCTTTGTTCCACTCGTTGCAAGGTCACGGTTGAACCTATGATGATACGTAGGCCATCGGAATGCTTTGCACCTGGCACAGAATCTCGCAAAGTATTGGATAGCCAAAGGAATTACTGTGGTTCACGAGTGTTTGTCGTATGAAATGATGTAGTGATTTTTCCGCATCAGAGTGGGTCAGCCATAGAGAAGCGTTAGTCTTCACAGAGCAGCAAGAAAGGGTTGAGCTATGTGTTTCGCAAAGATGACCAAGGTCCACACTCTGCAAGTTTTAAGAAGTATAATGAGAGTTATTCCATTTTAAGTGCTATGAACACTGCGCTCTAGAGCCCCGGCTAGCTCGGGTGGTTCCATTTGCCATGTAGTGGCCAAAAGCCATCTTCGTAGGGGTAACCTCAATCAAGTAGTATACAAAACAGGAACTCATACATTGAGGGTGGTAAGGCAATTTTATTTTTGCAAAATTCTATTTTCTTTGCCCACTCTCCATAAATGCGAAGAAGTTGTACAAATTTGGAAGATATTGAAGTTTAGAAATTCTTCAAGACTGACACAGCAAACGAGCGCGTTCCATTTACCAGATACAAGTAATGATATATAATAAAAAATAATGGTATAAAACGCAAATAATTATTCGTGAGAAAGTTGATATACTGAACAAATAGGTAAATGAAAATAGCATGTTAATGTCTTCCTTCCGGTAGACGCGTCAATTCCAATCATAGCTATGAAGTGCCTCGGTATTCCTCATGTTTTCCCTTTCTAGTGCAAAAATGCATACAGACTGACAAAGTAGAAAAGCGGTATTGATAGGTACTAAGATCTGCACCTTTGCCGTGGTCTATCTGCTTTATCTCTTACTGTGGTCTACTGGAAGCTTCCAAAAGTCAAGGTTCAAAACTGGTTATTCGGCAGCTCTATCTAGTTATAGTTTTTTAGCACTGTACTATTTTAGTCATGCACTATGACCCTTTGCAGTATTGAAAGCAATAGTGTGTTGGAAGGTGGAAGCTCAATTGATGAACGAGGGAAATTAAACAATAAACATGTTCGGGTTCTAAATTCACAGAAGTATTCTTAAGTTAGTTTCGACAAGATAATAAAATTTGGGGGTGCGTTGGTGTTAAGTAGTTAGAGAAGATATTCGTTAATGTCTTGAAATAAAGCAAATCTAAAGTTCCATATAGAACTGCCCAATACCACGCCATACTGTTTTTTGGCTTTTGGATAAGGATTGCCGAAGGTTTTCAATGAGGCCTTGATGTTTTCTCGGAGTAATCCCCGAGGTTGCATCGTATAAGCTGAAACAGTGGTCAAATGAAACCCTCGATAAAAAGCTGTCCGAGTGGGATAATCCCCGGTTCTTGTGGTGTAGCTGGTGGTGCCGCCTCTAACTGAAAATCGAAGGTGATATGAGGGTATTAAGGGCTACGATCTGTACATGAAAAGATTCTCTCTACTATACAATTTCTACAGCTATCCCGCTTGGATCACTTGGTACCAAATTCAAGACGGGCGCTAATCTATCAGCCAGAAATGAGAAGCTGGCACGGTTTCACATGCTTGCTCTCGGAAAAGTCTGCAAGGGTCAAGAAATTTAAAAAAGGGACAAAATTAAAGCCTTTTGGCTTTCCTCTTAATGACGAGATGAAAAAAGTTGACAATGCAAATCTTTCAATAATGGTGATCTCTTCAGAAACTGTGGCGAAGACTAAAACAAGAAGTAACGAAAAGAGATAAACATCCAGGGTTCAGTACCTGAGTCACGAGCATGTTTCCAAAGCTGGGCAATATTGACCATTAGCCTTGAGAGCGTTCGCCCAGGTTAAGTATCCCACATTGAAGCTAGGGTATCATTTGCGGTCTGTAAACATTAAAATTTCTTCTAGGATGCAGGGCATTATACTAAATACACCTAGCTTACAAGTCTGGGTGGTGCATTTGGCTGGCTAAATCAGCAGGAAATAGAAGTACTCTGAGAAAAGGTAGGGAAGCGTGGAATGAAACACTGTCAATATCCTGTACCATATTAAACTTGATACCGTATTGGTAGTTTTAAAGATTACCGTAAGGTAACTGATCTATAGCGATCGAACATGTACCGGTTCAGGTCTGACACCGCTAGCCAAGACCCTGAGACATGGTGGTTTATACTTCACCTTAATAAAATGACAGGGACCCAGAATTTCTCCGTATCACTAGGTGACAGAGAAGTAACATGAACAGTTGTGTGATCCCAATAGACAAAAAAAAGGTGTTCGTGGAGTAATTACTCCCAATCTAAGTCCTTGAAGCCCCTTTCGTGGACCAAAAAGTCACACCAGCCTAAGGGTTGTACCATGAAGTGAGTCTGCAAGTAGACGTGACAGCACTAGGGATGTACGGGGTCACGGAATAAAGTCGAGGGCTAACATTTTTGATGAGACAGGTTGCCGATGATACAGGTACAGGCCAAAGTGGTGATAATCTCACGACTGATGGCGTGACCGATGGATAGTGCTTAGTGGGAATGCCTTAAAAAAGCTCTCTTATAGCTCATGATTGACCGCTGTCGTGGCGACGACTCAGCCCAGCTAAAAATTTCCTTAGTAAAGGGTCACTTCAATGTGAAAGAAAGATCCCCCGCCCAGCTCACAAGGACAGGAAAACAAAGACGACAAATGTCCTTGAGAAGATTATAGAATTTGAAAATACAAACAAGAAGAATAGGAGAAGAATGATAGCTCAATAGAAGCTCCCTTTCCAAAGAGACTATTAAAGCTCTGATCAAAACGCAAGTTACCAGAGTGTAAATGGCAAGGCTAACCAGTAAGCTGCATGGGAGCGCTCTACAACGTCAAGTTTCTGTTGCGATTATTATATAAGGTCTCTTTTGAGTCAGCCAATCCAATTTCTGCTATCCCTTCGTGTTCTTCTAAGGCTTCATACATGCCAGTATTGCGGGCTCGAGTGGTGGTTTAAGAAAAAGTATGCTTCTTCTGGTTTAGTTCGCGAAAGCCTAGTTTGCCGTGTTTCAAAATCCCGTCCTGAAGCTAAGGCTCATTACACGGTATCCACGATCCCACCTTTAAGGGTTCATTTCATCTTCACAATCCAGAAGTTTCAATGGGGTTCATTACCGCACAGCTTCCCAGGCCTCCACAAGACTCTCCAGAAGAGCACTACTCTTCCAAATATCACACTCTCACCTTGAATACAGTTAGTAGATGCCATAGTAGTCCAGTCACCGACAACAAGAAATCGGTTTGGCTCCCGCTCAATTTTTTTTTCCTTTTTTAGCGATATCATTAGCCATGAGGTTCAAGTCCACCACCAGTATGAGACTGAGGGTAGTTAAACAGGGGTGCCAAACGTTAAGGTCCCACAAATCATTCACGGACGGTGTCCAAAAGGCGGTCAAAGTTCAATAGAGCCTATGACTGGCAAGGGCACTCATAGCACCCCTTGAGTAGCGTAAACCATATCCAAGAAGCGCAGTGTCACCTCACTATAAGTCAGACGTAAGCTGGTGAGTGCATTGCTCACATTGTGGCAAAGGACTTGAGCCCGGTGCATCTTTATATCCAAAGCTTTGCCGGCTCCCAAGTCAATGCACTCATCGAGAAAGCTTTCTTGGCTTGCGAGGCTCACGCAATCGAGTACTCTGTCCAAATCTTGGTCTGAGAGTGCCGCGTTGCCCTCCATTTGCTTCCAAGCCTCATGAAAATCGTGCCGATATCTCCTCTTAACACCGTACGCTTTCTGGTAACCTCGGAAAATATTGACCAAAGTCAGTTTGTAGCCAATAAGGGTGCTTCCAATACTATTGTTTATGCTCTGCTCCATCTCTTTCAAAGCTTCCAAGTCCTCCATTATGCCTAAGAGCCGTTCTTCGTAGTGATCCAAGAGAAAAATTGAATCGCCTGGTTCGGGTTGTTCTTTCCAAGGGTCTGGAAATGTATCTGAATGGGCATGGCCCGAAGTGTCTTCAAAATAACAGTCCAAAAACTCCCAATAAGTCACCGAGGAGTCCGTAAAGTACCAAAAATCGTCCAAGTAATCGTCCAAGAAATTGTCATAGTCAAAGTCGAACCCTTCATCCCGAAGGTTACTAGCCATGTCGGTGCACACCTTTACGAAGGAGTCACCAGTCAGCTGAACCTTCCTCAAGAGCGAGAGAAGGTAAGCCTCAAGCAGGCCCTGGAAATCGTAGTGAACCAAGAGCCACTGCTTGCACTGCGTCATCATGGCGTCCTCAAATCGAACCCTATCCAGCAAAGAAGAAAGTGGGCCAGTATCCTTCTTTGGAGAATAGTACAGGCTGAGGTACAAGTCAAGTTCAGAGACACCTTTAAACTGTGGTGCAGGGGTTACTTCAATCCCCGAGTACTCAAGTTCATCAAATCTGTTGAACTCATTCGGCTTGTAGTTTACCAAGAGTCTCATGCGAGCCAAGTATTGGCTCAACGTCTGTTCAATCGCAGTTGGATAGAGATTGTTCAAGTCTACGTCGAGAAACGTGAGCTTGAAAGTGTTCCTGTCAAGTTTGGGTAACAATATTGCTTCCATTCCAAGTGTAACCCACAAATGACCTTTGGGCCTGCGGACCCAGCACTCCAACTTTGTTCTAGGTTGCTTCCAGTCGAGAAAAGAACTTTTGACTGTTTCACAAGCTTGAGGAGTCGCTTCAGCCAGTTCAAGTCTTGCGGGATGTAGAATTGCAATAGCCAGTTGGTTAGAGATTGAACCATGACGGTTCGCTCTAATTTTGCTTGGGTCTTCTATTTGTAGCGCCCGGTCTTCTTTATGGGAGACTGGGCAGAAGATGCCACGAGTAAGGTCCGAATATTTTGCTAGCGAGGCCACCGTCTCAAGAGGCGTCTGGGTGAGAACTTGCTCCATAAATTCCCGAATAAGACTTCTTCCAGAGTATGAAATAAGTCTATTTTCAGAGATTTTCGCAAGCCGTCCCTTAGGAGAGGCTAGAAAAGGTCTGTTTCCTGAAGTCACCGGAACAAGCCTGCTTTCACACCAATTCGATGGTGCTATTGACCTTGTAATTACCGCAAATGGTCTCACAGGCCGGTATATGACAAGTGATGAACTTTCGACAGTAACCCCCCTTGGTCCCTTCCCATGCAAAACTTTTTTACTTGAAGCTCCCGTTTCAGAAAGTTCAACTTCAGATTCCGAAACAGTCGCAAGATCAGATTTCAAGAAATCACCAAAATCTTCAGCTGCAACTAGGGTTTTGGATTCGTCTGTCTGGGAAACATTGCAAAGTATTCTTTTCGGTGTATAAGCAAAGGCAGCGCCCGAGTCCTGGGTGCGTTTTGTCCCACAGCTTGGAAACTCCTTTTCATGGCTTGCACGTAAAGATGCTACCAGTACATCCGGTAAAACTGCATGAATCGCTCCGTCACAGTGCTCTTGAAAATTTCCCACAGTGAAACTCACAGGCTTGCAGGCACCTCCTGAATCAAAAATTGCTTTCATTTTGCACAAGGCACGGTCGCGTCTCCCAGAATTATGGAGCACCTTCCGCGATTTCACAGGGCACTCGGCAAGCATGCGATTGCAAGAGGTTTGAAAGAAACAAGCCTTGTGTTTTTTCAATAGCTTGATCTTTTCAACCAACTTACCCCATTTTTCGATGGCCTTGGAATGGAGCCCGTGTTTCTTTTCCTGCTGCTTTAGGGTCTGATTCGCGCGGTGCGCGCTTTCGCAACCATTTCCGGGTGCAGCATGCCTTTCCTTTAACACAGCCAGACGTTTGGTCAGAAAAACTGATTTAAGTTTTTGTCTAAAGGATGACTTCGTCAATTGGACACTCATCGTTGCATGGTTGGAAATAGATCCGGGTATTGCAGCGTGACTACTTTGCCATTGCCCTTGTGCACTGGCCGCACGGTTGTGTTCGCAGCTTGGCACTTGTGTCGAGGCTTGAGAAGCCTTACCTGCAGTTGCAAGAATTGTTTTGTGAGGCCCAGATCTGTGCCATTGAGTCAGAAGAATATTTCCAGGCATCATAGTATGCTCTTTTGTAGTGGATACCTCAACAGCAACAACATGTTGATTCAAGGATCCCAAGCGAAAGAGCTTTTGAGATGGCGCCAGGAGTTTTCGTCGCTTGTTTGGGGCAACAATAGAAACAACCGGGGCCATTTCCAATACAGGGCTAACTTCAGCGGACGGGTTGTCCATGGGGTTATAGCCGAGTTGTTCCACTGAAAGCGAAGGATCTTTTGCTGATTATTCAATGTATCGAATGAAAGGGTGCAATTTGCACTGATAGTAAGATTAGAAAAAAGAAGTTAGTTGTAAAACCAAGCTGGATCGTAGTTCTGTGAGAACAGGCACAGAAGACTAGAAAATTCGCAAAAGGCCACACAGGTACTTTCGCTAACGTACTTCTTACATTATTATGCAGGTTTCCAAGCGCCTGGGTTACATTTTAGGCATTCCGCTTTTTCGGCAAGAATATCTCGTTAGTCACTTTTTGTATGGATACTTTAGAAGAGAAAGGATACGCAATAAAGAGTATTGTAATATTTGACTTCATGATGTAGCAACTTACAGCTAAAAGTAACAGAAAAGCCAACTATTACAAGGGTAAGAAATGTCCTTCAGGTATTCCTACAATAATTGATAGATTTACTCAAAACTAATTTCCGTCATATTGGAAACGTATCCAAAGTCTTAAGGTGACTCTAATCATTGATTTAGACCTGGGAGAGGAACTAGTGATGCTATTTAGAATTCCAAGCAAGTGGCTCATTCATAGACCCCGGTCGTGAGACAAAATATTGAAGTACAGTGTTGAAGAATCTACTAATATTCGCATTGGGATACCAGTTTTGGAGAATTGGTCATGGGGAATTGACCGCTCGTATGAATCAATCTTGCAAGCAACCACGAGGCTACCTTCAAAACACAAACACAAGGTGCTTTCTTGCAAATATGTTACTGTACAGTCAGTCCTAATTGTGCTCTTTATGAATACTTTAAAGCGAAAAGTTGAACCCGACTCTCATACCCTTTTGGCCTCGTTTTCATTAAATGTATAAATTTGACTTCTGCCTTTCTTCAGTGTGGCCGAATTCCCTCAAGCGTTCCTCCTGGAGTCAGGTTACTGATGACAAGACCCTGGTGAATGTGTGTCGCGTTCTGGAGCTGCGGAATGTGCGCATGAAGTATAGAAAGGGTTTAACTTTAGTTGGGGAATGAGTTGTTCGCTTCATGAGTGGATGTCACTTTTCAAATTAAGCCAATAGAAGAACTGATATAAAATCTTCCTCGCGCTGAGAAAGACATGGAAGCGGAAGGGCAGTCAACAGAATATCGGGCTTCATGTAAATCCCGGACTACGTGATATTTGATGCCTTTTCTTTACTTCCTGTTGGGTTATGAATTTGTTGAGTTTATCATGAGGAGTGAGAGAAGTTTTTCATGGCACCATCTTCTTTGACGTGTGGATTGACAACGATCTGGGTCCCCAAAGATTCAAACACAAAACGCAAAATTAATGCGTGCACAAAGTGGTAAGTGCAAAGGGATTTTAAAAGTTGTTAATCCAGCGATGCCCTTGCAATCTGCGTGTCTATACAAATCTTCGGAGTGGGATTGGTATACGAGCGCCTGGGTTCTCTCTTGTTCCTGAGATGACATGTATTCAACACATGTCTACAACAATAATTTGAGTCTTCTATGAATTAGATTCTTTCATGTATCAAGAAAGTCGCTAAGTATTCCGGTCAACCTAGCCAGTCATGTCACTGAAGCAATGTTTCAGATACTACACTATTGATGATTTACCATCTTTGAATACCTCTGTTGGGCTTGAATATGTTCTTGTATACATAATTCCTATTTATGTTTTGTTCTTCTGTAAATTCTTCATTTTTAAACATTCTATTCAAAGCAGGCCCCAACCTCAGCCAAACTTTTGTAAGTTTCATTCATAACGTCCACGTATGCTTGGTTATACTCCTGCCAAAGCTTAGAAAGTCCACCATCAGAACTACTTTCAGTGTGTGACTTCCTTCTGCAAATGTGAAAGCACGAGTTGCAGAATTCTTTGACCAGTTTACCAACCTCCTTATAACGTCTTTCTCGGTATGATTCCTGAGCACTAAGCTTCAACTGGCTCTTAGAGAGGGCATGCCTAAGCTTGCCCCGCAAAGACCACTTAGCGTTTTTCGTAGTGTAAGACTTGGGCATAGTCTCCACTTCCATCGAGTATAGATGCGAGTCCATGGGAGGCTCTTCAGACATGAGGTTCTGATAGATTACCATGGGGCATAGTTCCTCCTCGCAATATCTCTTCAAAGGTCTTTGTGCATTGAAGCAACGTTCATGGGCATCAGGGCTGCCATTGGTCTTTTCCCGAATGCTCTCCTCATCAAATTGAGGCAACCATTCATAGTTGGTCCTTTTAATCTTGCGTTGGCCCCAGAGTTTAGTGCAAAGCTCTCGTGAAAGCACAGAGAGGCTCATAGCACTTTTGGGGTTACTGAGGTCAACGATATTTGGAACCACCAGGCTAGTAGCCAGATACGTCAACTCATTGGGGTAAAAATAGCTTGATCGATTCAAGGGGGTGAAAATGGTGGTTTCATATCCAGAACTGGAGCAATCAAAGTCTGGAGTTTCCTGTCCACGCAAGATTTGGTCAAGGCTGTTCATGGCGAGAAAAAGGCACAGTCACGAACGGGAGTAGGAACACAGAGAAATGCTAGAGTCTTAGATTGGTCAGATTTGATTCAATTTACTTGGGGATGGTGAATCAAAGAAGAAGTGGTAGTAGGGATTCTCAGAAAAGTCGCAAATGTAGTGAGAAGTTTAGGGGGTAGGCAGGCAAACCACACAAATAGGAACATGGCATTATTGAGCCTGAGGCCACAAATGTACATATTTGGCGGTCGCAATTTAGTTGGTTGCAAAGTCAGTCGCGCTCAGCGCCGGTGGCCCAGTGATTCACATGGGTTTGATCCAAGCTTCTTTCCTGACGTAGCATTTTTTCCCTAATTTGTCTATTACCAATTAAAGGCAACGTCAACAGCAATATTCAAACATAAGTCAGTGTGTTGCACCGCTTATGCAAGTGCAGTATCACCGCACCATGAATCGTACAGTATGAGTTGTATCCACTTTGTGTAGTGCGCAAATCATGAGTGCAAATTTGAGGACAGTATCGCCAGCACGCCACAGAAACTGTCATTAATCTCATTCCGAAAAGGCTTCTTCTATACTCAGACTTGAGACAATAATCGGAACATATTGGATGCCGCTCGGAGGCATACTTGGACATCTCAGCAGACCAGCCCGATTGGAACTTTTTCGAAGTAACATAAAGTGATGGTGTAGTCTTGGCTTGTTTCTCTATAAATCTCTCGCTGGCCCCCTTTCTTTGCCGATCATGAGCGAATTCATATGAGGTACTCAATGGACGTCACTAAGAATGTAACATGAGTATTTGATACTCAAAGAATAAGGCAAATGCAATATTTCACAAATTAAGTTGGACGAACACCAAGTACAGACTCAAATTCGCTGTCGTAGACTTGGAAGTGAATGGCGCAGCCCTAAAATCCCTCGTGACATCGGCATGAATTATGGTTATTGTGAGAGTGCGAAGGTTTGTCACCTATAAACTTTATCTTTAGGACTTGGCAGCTTGGTCCGACTTATCCGGAATAAAATAACCGAATTTGCCGTTGTTATATTTTATTGATCTACTTGTAAACTATATACTTATTTGTTTCGTCGGTCTTCATAGTGCGGGCCGGAGAGTGGTATAAGAGTTACTCTGCTTATCTGAAGGTCCCATGGCGGCCAGAGTAGCCATGCTCCACAATCAATTTTGGTGCCAAGGTCACTACCTATCACAATTCCATCCAGCTCTAAAGGTCCAATAAAGAACGTTCAGAGTCTCGCCAGGGGGGGTTCACTACTTGGTGTCAACAATCTCATCTTGGAATGGTATTTCAATGGCCAAGTTCTTGTCACGGGCTTCACGTTTCCGTTCACCAGCCACACATCTTTCCACCATGTTCATTCCCTGAGGTTGTTTTCACCTTTTTCGCAATCCCATCTCTAGAAGTTAAGACCACAGTATTTTTCCCTCCACAGTAGTATTGCTCCACGGTCTGACCTCAGTGGGTTCTTATCCGGGTTAACAATCTCAGCTGCGTGGTTCCTTACACCGTGTAGAGAATACCACCTTTGAAGGTTATCACATGGCGTGAGTACTCTCATTGCTGCGGATTGTTACATGTTCTTCCCCATGTAGTGCCTTTCCATGTTAACAATCGCAGCTTTGCAGAGTCTTTCGCCGTGTTTTATAACCCTATTGAGACTCATTTGCTCTGTATCGTCCCGTTTCTGAAATTCTTGACAGGGCGGAATAATCCCATCGCCGTGCGAGCGTTGTGCGGGAACACCTCTGTGAGTTAATTGCGCCAACGATCCCAGCTTTGCAGATTGTCACTCCCGGTTCAAAACGTTCCTTCTGGAGAATCATGTATATCTTCTAAAGGCTTCACTTGGGCTTGTCTACAAAGGAGAGATTTACAGAGGTTTGTTGTAGCACAGTACCTCAGGTCACCATGAATCCTGTCAGAAAAGCCCGAGTAACCCATATTCCACGCTCTAGCCTGCATTATTAGTACTTCAGAAAACACATACCACTAGTAGTCCGCCAGGCCTTTAATAAGCTCTCGCTATGTCTTTCATCCTTTGTAAAAACTCGGCCCCCAACAGTCTTTAGTCTGTGATGACTGTGATCGTAGTGTTAGTTAGTATATCAGAGATGGTATTAGTCATTAAAGTTTCTTCCAGTCACTGTTGGTAGATCCAGAGATTCAAGACTCACTGGATGACAAATTTTATAGAGACAGATGAATTCGGGGAATCGGGGGATTCTTATATACTTCCTAAATTTTACAACTAGGAACTTTTCAGTATGCTCAGGAGGTACATGGTCTTTTCTGATATGCCACCCGCAAACGGTAGTCCACAATAAGCCGTGGCCTTCGTTCCAGCGCTTTGTGCTTGTCGAGTGCATAGTCATGCTGCGTCACAAGTTTGTGTGTCAGCTGTTTGTGGTAGGCATACAGACAACAGGTCTTCCATAGTAGAGTTTCACAAAAATACTTTCAAGTATTAGGTGCATTCTGGGAAACCTGAATACAAGTCAGTTCATTCTGCTATCGATAACGTATCCAGGGCTCTAGAGGATTCATTTTGCTTCGGTGTTGCAGAAAGTTTGGCCATGCACCACGCAGGCAGTTTTTGAAGCTAGCACCGGTTTTCACTCAAACCTACTTTGAAAGTGGCGTGCAACCTTTGAGCTCTTGTAAAAATAGTGCGGGATTTCTTTTTAGGGAGAATGTGTATTTGTGGCCATAACACAAAGTCCCCTTGGTTTGTGGCCAGTTTGTCACTCGTAAAAGCAATCCTACAATGAATATCGCGCTTCACCCAACCCAAGTCTCTAACTTTGACGGTAATGACCTTAGTAAGCCCAAAACTAATCACAAAGCCGAGTGTTCCAACCAAGGCCCTGTACTGATTTCCAATAACTCGTGGAACCCGGAAGTGTGGGTGCAAACCGATCCATAAGTGTAGTGGTGATCGTGGGAGGCTTAAAAGGGTTGAGGTTACTGACTAGGAATTTCGAATAATCCTGGTACACTGTGTGATGGTCGAACTTCATGAACGTCTGTATAAGTGGCGTAGCTGAAACTGCTCTGTGCTTCAGCTCTCGATTTGATGCTGCCCGGGAGCTGCTAGGGATGTTTGAAACAAAAGCTTTGGTGGGACGGAGTACATCTTACCATATTGAACACTCTCATATCTGGAGTCACACCTCTGTTGCGTTGACATTGAGGGTGGAAGTAAACAATAGCATTTAGGGTTTGCATGATTGACTTCGGGGCTCATATGCACAGAATCGGGAGATGGGATAAGGAACATTCAAATGAGTGATGCTTGTTTATGCTTTGGGGCTTCGAATTTTAAGGTACCTTCAGTACAATATAGTATTCGTAGAATTAGGCAGAAATGGATAGTACCGAGATACGTACCAGGTTTCCCACTCCACCTTAACAGCTAAAGAAGGCACTGTTCCAGATTGTATGGGGGAGTATTGTATTGGGCAACACAATAAACGCT